>JABFFF010000407.1:0-94122 GCA_013623665.1 Fusarium sublunatum | reverse complement strand
ATTTATGTGTGAGGATGAGGATGAGGGGGAGGGTTTGGATTTGCGAGATTTGCGGGTGACGTGTGTCCATTCTTGGGGATCTTGAGAGGACATGATGGGTGACAGAGGAGAGATGAGATGTTGATGGGTTTGAAGTGGTTGTGACGGGGTAATAAATGAGAATTGAACAGTGAGTGCTTAATGTAATAAAATGTGTTATCCTGAAAGCGTCGGTCTTGTAGTGAGAGTCTCAGTGAAGCTGTCGTGAACTGAGATTTCGGACTCCACCGCTCGGTGAGTCTCGGTGAGGGTTCGGTGAGGTTTTATCTGACTTTGATCTCTACAGCGGGTGACTTAGCAATTGATCAACAACAAGAAAGTCCCGACTGGCTGATTTAAATATCTACAAAATTCTTGATCGCTCCCAATTCTATTTCTTGCTCGTTCTACAAAGCGCAGAATGATTCTATCGTCAAACGCAACATCAGCTTACGCTTGTGTCTGTGTCTGTGTCTGTGTCTGTGTTATGTTGTAGCAGTCTGATGTGATGTGACTGGCTGTACAACTCGGCGTCTAGACGGCACTGGATCCGAATAGACCTGAGGGAATCACAGCAGAGTCAGCAGATTGAGAAAGAGTAACAGCGCCTATAACCCAGTGACGATCAAAACTCTATGGAAACATCGGCACAGCTCGTGCCATGTCTGCGACGATATCAGTCGACGACGGGAGGCAAAGCGGCAGTTAAATAGCCGAACTAATACATCGCCATCTCTCTCTCTCTCTCTCTCTAACCCATGCTCTTTGGTGCTATTAAACTCAGCACATCATTGGATATCAACCCCCTTCAGGCTTAGCGCCAGCGCTTAAACAACCCCCGCCATGCTCCAGTCAGCGTCCAGAGGCGCCCTGCAGACCCTGTCTATCCCTCATCCTCAGCTTCCCATTGGCTGCCCTGCACCAGGGGTCACACCCTCCACCATCAACCGTCAATGGCCTCTTACTGGGCCTCTAGACAAATCACACTGCACCGCTGCACTGCTTTTCACGCTTCACAGGCTCACAGGCGCCTGCACTGCAAGTATGGCCATAAGACTTGTCCAGGCCCGCCAGCTCTCTTTTTTCTGTCTCTTCTTTTTTTCTCCGAAGCTGTTCTGTCCTGCCTGGTTCGTGAAATGTTCAACTACTCAACTGGCTGAGTACGTACGATACACTACTACAACATCTCTCTCCGTTGCGCGAGTAGCACCACCCACCCCAACCTCCTCAAGTAAACTCAGCATACACAAACCGCCATCATGAAATCCTCAGCTCTTCTCACGCTCCTCCTCGCCGCCCTCGTCTCCGCCCACAGCGTAATCACCTACCCGGGCTGGCGAGGAAACAACCTCATCACCAACGCCACCTTTCCCTACGGCATGCAATGGATGTACCCCTGTACGTCTCCCTCTCTCTCACAAAAACACCAATTCACTGACTGACTCTTCCACAGGCGGCGGCCACAACGTCACGACAAACCGCACCTACTGGCCCACAAAGGGCGGCGCAATCGCCTTCCAGCCCGGCTGGTTCCGCGGCCACGAGACGGCCTTTGCATACATCAACATGGGCTTTGGCGACGACGGTCCAGACGGCGGCCCTGCTAACATGACACTCCCCATGGTCCCCATGTTCCAGCTCATCGGCCCTACCAACAACCCCTTCCCGGGAACGATCTGTCTTCCTCAGGTGCCGCTGCCCAAGAACACCACCGTCAAGGCCGGCGACACGGCCACCATCCAGATTGTCGAGCTAGCCATTCACGGCGCAGCTCTATACTCTGTACGTCCCCCTCTCCCCGTCGAATTAACAAAACTTGAGGACTAATAAACTCAGTGCGTCGACATCATCTTCGCAGACCCCGGAGACGATAAGCTCAAAGAGGTCAACGAGACAAACTGCTTCAACTCGACAGACATTGGCTTCGCAGAGATCTACACCATCACCACCAAAGAATCCGGCCAGGACGAATACGTCAGCGAATCCGGCGCCGTGCAGGCCCTGAGACAACTGAACTGGGCTGGATGGATGTCCCTAGCGGCCGCTGGACTATGGGCTATGCTGCTGGCATGAGAGTGAAGACGATATAAAATTTTTTATGTATATTCAAGCATGACGAATGGCGTTTTTGGGTTGGATGGATATCCCTGGGTTTTTATATTCCTTCATTTTTAATTGTTGGGTTGTTGGTGGACTAGACGATGTCGCAAGTCGTTTTTGGTGTTGGGAGCTTTTCTTGGGGTTCGTTCTTTGGATACGACATGTCGCGTAGGACATGTGAAATCTACGACTATTCACGTTTACTCTTCTTCACCGTGTGATGTGATGAGATGTGCAGCGCAGGGCGTTTGAGCATGACTTTGCTACAAAGCAATGCGTGGTGGCTACACTGGTTTCTTGGTCAAATGATTTAAACTCATGTCGACGGTCGCGGCTCACAAAGCGGATGACACAGATTACGCTGCCTAAAGCTGTCGTATCATATTCTCTGGTATTCATCTACTGGCAACAACTCTATCTATGATCTCTTCTCTTGTTCTTAACTCCGTACATCTGTCGCCCAGAAACGCACAGCACACGCATGGCACTGCATTTTCATCACCACCACACTCACGGAGCCACCTTGGCACACTCGGCCGCGGCAGACTTGACGCGCTCCTCAGAGCTTCGTCCCGCGGCGCTCTTGATCCATCCCTTTACATCAAGGTTGGCCGCCTCGGCCTTGGATGCCGACAGCAATGTGCCGAGCGCAACAAGGGCGCGGTACAAGACCTCTGAGTCTGTCTGGCCGTCGCGGGAGAGGATCGTACCCAGGAGGACGGTGAGGCGGCGACGCTGTTCAGGAGCCAAGAGGCGTTCGCGGTGCACGAGCACAGAGAGGTTGATTGCTGCTGTGGTGGCGGCGATGAGGACATTGCGGTTGAAGGGACCGATTGGGTCTGACGATACACCCACGACTCGCTCCAGGAATGAAATGGCTTCGTCGGGTTGAGCGCTAACAATCGAGCGGCCATTTGCAGTCGAGAAGATGTTTGCGAGGGTGCGCAGACCCATCATGGCTGCGTTCTCGTTGGGAGTCTCGCCTTGGGGCAGAGAAGATGTGATGGCGAGGTCAAGAAGGGAGCCAACGGCCGGGTCGGAGAACTGTGCGACAAGAGGGTACTTTGCGACGCAGCGGAGAACGTCGAGACCAGCAAGACGGTCGGAGTAGGGCCATTGGGTAAGGATGCGAACGAGAAGAGGAAGTGCGTGCTGAGGGACGGGCTTGTTGGATTCAAGTGCGGTTCGTAGTTCGCCAAGTACAGATTCATCGGAGGGGTTGAGGGCGGCATCTTTGCGGCCAGAAGAGACCATGTTCTTGTTGATGGTGAGGATCTTGTTGAAGATGGCTGACATTGTTAGTATGTATCGAGGCACAGAGATACAAACCACTTACCTTCGTATTTGGCTGCAGTGATGCTGAGGTAGTCCTTTTGAGGGAGCACCTTGGGCTGGCTGTCCTCACCAGGGCGATATCGCGACTCAGTACCGAGAGGATCCGGTCCACCAGATTCCGACGTCTGACCCAGCGTAGCCCCCTTTGTGTTTTCAGTGATAAAGTTGGCCACGTTGTCGAGGTAGGAGAGCGGTAGCTCATTGTCGCCCAAGAACTTTGTGGCCCGCTCATAGGGATTCTCAGAGAGGTTGTAGGGAAGCTTCAGAGGAGGCTTGCCGTCCTCAATGTCGACATCAAAGACATAGTCGTACATCTTTCCATTATACTCAACCTTCTTGCCAGTACTGGCAACAGCATCAACCACGGTGCCGACATTGACCCATTGCTGCTGGCTCATGGACCACTGGTGAGCGGTCACGGCGCCATTATCCTCCTTGATCATCTGTACCTGTCCCTCCTTAGTGCCTGACTTGGAGGTTAGGAATTCTGGACCCGGAAGCTTCTCCTTATTGATGCCTCCGACCTGTTGTTGAGGGATCGATGATGACTTGACAGATTCTTCGAACTCCTTTAGGGTCGCTTCGTCGGCAGTGCGTTCGGGGCTTCGTGTAAAGACGCGGGCAACACTATCGCTGGCGCCTGTGACGATATCTCCGGTATCGGGGTTGGCTGCGACTGTCCATACAGAAATGGCGGGGTGAGTGATAGTCTGCACACATTCATTGCCCTTCCATATTCTGACAGTACGGTCCTCCCCTGAACTGACTAGTTCGCCCGTTGGGAGGCTAGCCAGACTATAAACAAAGCTCTCGTGACCATGAAGCTCAGCAACCTGCTGACCGTTCAACTTCCACAGGCGGATGGTGCCATCGTTGCTTGCGCTTGCAATGTCTGCACCGCTAGGGTGGCCCTGAGGGACCCGACAGAGGGCGCGAACGACGTCGGGTGTGTAGATGGTTGACTTGGGCGACACCTCTCCAGCTGTGGACTGTCGCAAGTCAAAGATGCGGATACTCTTGTCAGCACAACCAGTCACTACTGTGTGGTCGTCAAGCGCAACAACACTCCAGACCGCCATGCTTTCGTGGCCACTTAGCGTGAGCTCTGTCTCCCATTTCTGAGAACTCCATACACGCGCCTGGCCATCCCAACCACCCGATACGAGATATGATCCACTGGGAGAGACGTCGAGGGTACAAACGTTGTGGGCATGGCCGATTAGGAGACGTTCGGCGTTGTCGGAGCTGGTTGCGTTAGGCGACTTGACCTCGATGATGGTGTCCTTGCCGCCAGAGACAACATAACCATCTGGATGTTCGTTGGAGGGAGGAAAGAAGGAAATGGAGTTGACATATTCAGAGCCGCGGCTCAGCAGGGTCGCGTCAAAGTTTGGAGGCGATGCTTGGGTACGGCGCCATATACGGACGCTGCAGTCGCGAGAGGCGGTTAGGACGGTATCGGGAGAGGGGAAGCTAGCGGCTCGGACCTAGGAGATCTGTGAGTAATGAAGCATCTCATATTATCCAAGAATGTTTACATCAGATTCGTGGCCGACTAATTGCGCCGACAGCTTGAAATCGGCCATTTTGTTTGGGGGTTGATGGTTGAGTAGAGTAGCTGACACTGCTCGATGCAGTGGAGGGGAGCTTGGAGATAGGCAGTGGATTGATGATGCAAGAGATACGGGGGACAAGAAAGAGAAAGAGAATGGCCTGCTTTTGCTATCTCCCAAACAAAGAAATCGTCAACGTCAAAGAAGAAGTACAGTAGCGAGATGTTGAAGCATCAAAAAGACATGCAGAGCAACGTGACAAATCGTAAAAGTCGTTGATCAATGGTTGGATGGTCAGGAATGGAAGCTGATCGATTGCCCCTTCCCGCTTGCCATTATCTCAGCTTAAGCCACACTGCGTCACCGGGTAAGGTAGGCACCAGCCACCTCCACTTCCACTTGGCAGTCCATGAATGGGCACTCCTTGTGAAATTGACTTGCTAGGTATCCTCGGATATTCATACCAGAGGCGTATTTAGATATATTCTCATGCCGTTCTTATAGGCATCCCTATTGCATACGGTTCCAAACAACTTATTTAATGGACGATATCTACATAATCATCCACCTCTCTTGACGGGCTCTGCACCCCGCTCTGTGGCGGTGCACATCAACCCCGCTGAACGAGTTGGGCAAGCGTGACCCTGACAATGCGCGCCGCTCTTCCCTGGTTCTCGCCTTGTCAAGTTTGGCAAATTCATCACCGCCTCCTTTTCTCCTCTTTCTCCTCCTCTCTCTCCTCGCTCTCACGGGGGTTTGACTTGGGGGCACGATCACTCTTCACTCTGCGACTCACCCCGATAGACTCACGATATCTGTCGTCTCCTTACCACCTTCCAATTCTCTGCCCCCTTCAGGTTTTGTTGGCTTGTTTGACGCTCCACTACGCTACACTTCTGCGACGACACGCGACAGCCACACCCACGAGTCACGATCCAAACTGCGCTTGACGACGATTACGACTGTTACGACCTCTATTCTCATTTTCAATTTTGTTGCCCTTGGTCTAATAGAGAATATTACTGCTGTCTCAATCGACGTCGCATTCCCTAGACTTGCCGCAATCGACCGAACCCTTCCTACAACGAGTACTGCCGTCCGTCTTCGCTCCTCAGCCCTGTCGCAATGGCTTCTGAACCTCGGCAATACCATCCCCTAACCTGCCATGGGCACTCTCGACCTGTCCCACACATCGCCTTCTCGACGATTGATAAAGATGGCGAATACTACATAATCTCAGCCTGCAAAGGTGTGTGTTCTTTGCTGGTTCACTAGAGCCCATACTGATCTGAATAGATGGCAACCCAATGCTTCGCAAAGGTGACACTGGCGACTGGTAAGGTCTCCGAGATCGAGGTTTAGTGATTCCTCTGACTGGGCTAGGATTGGTACTTTTATCGGCCACAAGGGCGCTGTTTGGCAGGCTAGACTCAGTCCTGATATTGCGTACGCGGCAACTGCGTCGGCCGACTTTACAGCGTAAGTCTTTTCTCTTCAGATGAGCAATGCAGAGTCGCTCACCTTTGGATAGGAAGATTTGGGAAGTCGACACCGGCGAGTTGCTCTACACTCTCCAGCACGACCACATTGTTCGTGCTGTCGCGTATCCTCCAGACAATTCCGATCTTGTTGCTACAGGTGGTATGGAAAAGAAGCTACGTGTTTTCGACCTTTCAGAGCTCCCTCCTTCTGGACCTTCTACTACGGTCCCTGCCTCGGCCGGTTTCGAGATTGGTGAGGGCGTTCATACTGGCTCCATCAAGTTCATCTGCTGGACTCAGGATCCCAATATTGTTGTGACGGCCTCCGACAAGACGCTTCGATGGCTCGATCTGCCTAGCCGCGCTTGCATCCGACATGAGGTGCTTGATGGAGAGATCAAGTCGTGCGAAATGGTTTCACTGGCTCCTGAGTTCGCCTCGCCAAACGATATTGGTGGTGGAAAGCCGGTGCTTGCTGTTGCTGCCGGAAAGACGGCGTATTTCTGGGGCGGTCCCCAAGCGATGGACGAGCTGAAACGCATTTCCCTCCCTTACACCATCGCTAGTGTGTCACTTGACGTCAAGGATCGCAAACTGGTTGTCGGTGAGGAACCCGGTACATGGGCCAAGGCAATCCGATACGACGACGGGACAGAGATCGATACATACAAGGGACACCATGGCCCTATCTGGTCGATTGCATTTGCCCCCGACGGCAAGCTTTACGCTACTGGGTCAGAGGATGGCACGATCAAGCTATGGAAGAACTGTGAGGGCTTCTACGGCCTCTGGCGCGGCGGAGGCGCAGAGCGGGGTGCGGAATAGGAAAGCAGCTTTCTCTCTTCGTCATCAGATAGTCTGGGGTGGAACACCCACAACTCTTGAGACTTCGCTTGTGCCAGGAGGCAACATCGACGAAATTACAAGGGTTTCGCTTATTGAGGCGGGTGCGGTCTCAGGCGGCGATTGATAGAAGGCTGTGGGGGAATCTGCGAGCAATTATCATCGAGGCTCGTATGTCAAATCATGTTTTTGAAGAGAAGGAATTGCAGAAGTTATGATAGACATACCACGCGCTTTATGGGTAGAGGGCCTCAGTGGCCGCTGGATCAAGGCACGAGTCTAAATACTATCTACAGATGCCATTAATAGAGTGTACCATCAGTATAAACATACTAGCCTAGGTCAACACCAGTACCAATATCGATTTGCTGGCGTCTATCCCCGTATCATATCCTACTGCCAAAGTCTGATCTGTATCAATGGTCGAACGTGTTGCTTCGCTATCCAATATACACCATCTTAACCAGTCCAAGATGACCACGTTACAAAACATACTCCAAATGTATGTCCTCAAGGTCTTAGTCTGTTCCCTCATAGTCAGTGTCAAATTTATCAAGACGAAGGGAAATGCAAAAAGCGAGGTGTCTACATGCACCTCATGTCGTACTCAGCACAGTCGTTTCCAAGTGTACAATCCTGTCTTTAGACAACACAACTCAGATGTTGTAAGCCACATGGCGATGGTAGCGCTTCATAGTCTTATGAAACGGCTCAGTCAGGATCTGATCGGCCCTTGCGTCGTTGGACCACTTTGCGAGATCAGCCTCGGCCAGGTCGTCTCCCGCGTCTGCAAAGATCTGCTCATAGTCGTTCATCTCCTAGAAGGGGTAGACCAGCTGGATCTCGTCGACCGCGTCGGACTCGTTGACCCAGACGCCGCGCTCGATGCGGGGGGCGTGGACGATGATGAAGCCGTCGGCTTCGGTCTTGCGGTTGCTGCGGCGACGGCGGTTCTGAGGGCGGCGACGACGTTTGGTGTTTTGGGATGCAGGGATGGGAGTGTTGTTGGTGTGGACTCCGGGTGAGGAAGCACAGGGCTTCTCGTCGTTGATGGGCTCGGCGGAGGCACCCATGATGATGGTGATGATGAGGGTTTGTGTGAGAGTTGTGATGATGTGTTCCTCAGTTCCAAGAAGCTATAGGGAGTTGATAGAAGGTGGATGAGGATGAAAAGGAGAGAAGGCCGAGGCATGGCTGTGACAGTGTAAGAGAATTGGAACTGGTATTGTGAGAAGAGGCAAACATATTCACAGGTATACTATGGGGGAGTGATGAGTGAATGCGTTGAGATGGCAGCTCGTCAAGATTGAGATATACCCGTGCTTTCAGGCTAGAGACGCTATAACGCAGAGGTCGATGAAAGGATGGTAGATTTATATGACTATTTTGAAGATGAACGAGGATACTGAGATGTTTCGGAGGTAATTGAGTCGGTTGACGAGAACAGTCCACACAAAGGAGATGATGCCCCGGGCGCCTGCCACCACGTATCGAACAGGCGATTCATGAGATATTACTACTGTCCCCATGATTACAGGCTATGAGTGAACGACAACTGAAAGTGAGGTTTGTCCATGATGGGCAAGTGTGAGGAATGAGTGCCGCTGACCAGTGCATGGCGGTATCGCAGCGTGAGTGTTGAATCCAGGACTAAAAGACCCGATCTCAGAGGAAGAGAACCGAGAGCAGTAATAATTCTGTTTAGGTGATATATGATTGGAGTAATTGCAGTCATAAACGCGATACAGCTGTTCATCGGACTTGAGAACAGGGTAACCGACCGCATGAACTACGGGCTTGTAACTTGGCTACAACGGCAGTGGCACAAGACTCTTGATCTCAGTTTCTACAAGGTTTAAGTGACCTTATTTAAAAACTCAGACATTCCAAATAAAATGTGACTTTTCCTATTGCAGTGGCGTGGCAAGTTGTCTTTGTCGCTCCGTTCATCTGCGAAATGCATTTTGTGAACAACACAGCAACCTCACACCACCAAGGACGAATTATTGATGAACTGTGGACTACCAGATCATGCAGTTTCCCTAATGGAAACTGTGAAAGAAAGTGTTAATTAGGTCCATCAAGTCAATAATGCTCGTGGAGGTCGAGCCAAAGGAGGGAAACACCAGACACCAGACGATGGTCGATACAACTGGAGCCGCACCACGATATCCACAACTTGCTCTACTCGCAGATCTAACATAGAAGTTCACTTAAGAGTAATGGGTATCTTGAGGCTCTGGGTTACAACCAAAATGACGCGCAGCTCGCAATTGCGCGAATCGTATAGCAAGCAATCGCCATCTCGAGCTCCAATAGCCCTGCTCACGATCATCCGCTATTACGAACTAGCTACTTTGCCACGTGAATGTCACGCTGACCATTCAATTGATAGCCTAACGGTCTGGACTGTCCTTGGCAATTGGAAGCTGGATCAGCGCTTGCTCATCCTTCAGCGATGCACACCACGTCACCGTACTCGACAATTGCGGATCGTATTGTATCAAACTGACTTCCAATGGATGATATGAGCCTGTTCCTTGCTGGGCTACGGTTGGCGATCACCGTTGGAGGTTCTAGAGTTCAAGGCGGATCCGACGGAGCCGTGACAGCTCAGGAGCCCGAATCTTGTAAGCGGGGGCTCGGCACGAAACCATGGGAAGCGACCAAATCAATCATTGTCGTCGTTCTAACCATGTGCCTCGAACGTTCTCGTGGCTGTGCTACGTCCCCTAGAGAGTGGAGAGTGAGCGAGGGTTGACTGGGGTCCAGCGAAGTGTTTTCCTTCTGTGGGTGAGGGTCTAGGTAGATTGGCGAGCTGAGGGCTTTAGACAGTAAGGTTGAGGGGCTGATCAATGAGCGAGGCGAGACGGGCAGAGAGGCCGTGTGGAGGAGGGTGGTGAAATGAGGTTGCGACGCGAGTGAGATTCTGCAGACGACTGGAGTCGAGATCCTGCAGGTTATACAGAGAGTTGTCTTGGCTTTGCCTCAGGGTAGCAGAGGCAAAATGGCAATAGAAATGGTAATTCTAATTGTGCATTGGGGATTGGGTGTCAGCAGCATAATCTCGATGCGAGTAGGGCAAGGTAGGGCAGGGTAGGATAGAGGATATAGCGAAAGAGGCTATGATCGGAGGGTGGAGGAGAAGAGAGAACTAGACAAACGGTTCTGGTTTGTTAGAACGACCATTGTCAATCAGGGTTTTGCTTGGGACTTCATCGCCGATTGGGCCTTTTTGTGAGATATCACCTTTTCTTCCCGTCTGTGAGGTGTCACATCACTCTGGGGTTGGGAATTGAGGGGAGTAGGATAGGATGAAGGCCTCAACAAGACGGGAACCAACAGGAGAAGAGAGAACAAGATGGTGCAGGTGTAGAGGAGTTGTTTGTGTAGTGATGCAGGAGAAAAGGAGATGCTACGGTACAATACGCCACAGCGTAGGACAAAAGGAAGGGTACAGCAATTAATTTGCAGAGCAACAAACTCGCCAAGACGGAGACGGATACGAAAATGACTCTTCTGTCAAAAGTTGACGATTCTTTGACCACGACCGAGAGGGAAAAAAACATGCTTCGGGGGGATTGATCTTCCACCTGTCCGGAGGTGAGAGCCTGCCACGTTGGCTTCAGGACCCCTGGCAATGTCACAGCAGATTGGATCTGGTCACTTCGTGTATCTAGACGCAACGCAAGATCCTGAATAGCCTCAATGACGGGGGGTTGGAAAGCTTGGGTGACATCATGTGCGGGCAGCTACTCGAACGAGGGAGGGGGGAAGACCTGTCGTTCAAACAGGGCAGTGAGAGATTAGATGAACTAGTGAGGCACAAACGCTGACAGTGTTGCAGTCAGGCAGGCAGTGGGATGGAGCAGATTGATCCAGGTCTTGTGTCGAGAAGCGAGGGCATCTCCATTCGTGATCCACTGTTTGATCTGTGTAAGCGCTGATGAAGCAGACGCCGAGTCTATTGAGCCTCGAGCAAATACCGACATGCCTCTTTTACCGAGGATAGCAAAAGGAATTATTGCCCATGTTTAGTTGGCCGAGAGAACAAACAACTTTTGTGTCTGCCACACACTTGAACATGGAAAAGGTTAGCCGACGCGGCCCGCTGCAGGGACGTTACGCCTCTCCGTATTGGGTGGTAATAAGCTTGGGCTATCAAAGTGCAATTTACTTTTTTTCAGCTTTGGTCTTTTTGTTCAGCTGCGTCGTTTGTTGTTGACGGACGTCTGCTTTGCAACGGGCTTGGGCTGAAATATGGGGAAAGGAGGTGACAGAGTGTCAAGCTAGACAAGACGAATGCGAGAGGTGGATGAGTACTCAGATGAGATAGACGAATGAATGGAGAGATGAGATGAGATGCAAATGCAAATGCAAAAGGTTCACGATTCATGACAAGAGACGCTTTGAAGCGGAACCGAAATTGGCGGACAAGACAAGTTACGTACGTATCCATTGCTAGGAACAGGGCTGATGGATGGATTCAAGCTAGATCATCAGCACTTGCTTAGGCGGATTAGATAATGGGGAATTAGGGATTGACCCGAGCGTCATGCCTCATCGGGATCGGAAACGAGGCAATTCGCAACATCAACATCGTGATCGTTGATTGCTGATCGCCCACTTCCGACCCGAACAATGGGCGCATTCACATCAACGTCATCAGTTATCTTGCCGAGGTGAGGATCTCTGCCCGGTCAAGGTTTCCAAGGTGAGCAATCTAAACGCGCGATAATGGCCTATTAAACGCGAGATGGGTTACTTTTTCTTCCGAGAGGCACCGGACGGTAGGTACGGGAGCCTCGTGATACGTAAAACATCCCATTGAACGGACGACCTACGGAACGTTTCGACGATGATTTCCCGCGATGCAGCAGAAGTCTCTCTAGGGGTTATTTGCTAGACGAGATACTCTTGGCCTAACATAAGAGCCCGGCGACCTCTCCGTTCCGGCCCCCTCCGCTCACGCGTTTCGCTGCGCCAGGTGGGCAGGTCTCCCCAAAATGGGCTGTTGGAGAAATCAGGCCATTTTCTAGGGAGCCCCGGCCCGGCGCAGGGAACTTAGGGAAAACCACCAGCAGCACAGCCTTATACGGCGAATTTTTTCTACAAGGCCCGAGAGGCGTGGTCATGATTCGCATATTGATTCTATTTTATGATGCTCGTCCATTTTTTTTTTAATTTTTTTTTTGCTTGTTCCCGTCTTGCTAGACTGGGATTGTTGGCGGGAGCTTGCCTTTAGCGGCCCATCATCGACCCATTGGACATGGGAGGCTTGTGTCAATTGTGGTGATGGTGGATGGGTTGTTTGAGATGTGTTGTGAAGTTGCTTCAGAAATTGAGTAGTTCTGGTTGATACGGAGTCGGAGTCTGGGAGTATCGCCCGTTTGAAGAGATGCAATCTTACTACAGGTGGTACACGCTGTATGAGCCAGGTTAGAGTTGGGAACAAACATCGACAAGCTTGGCTGTATGCACGGCATTCAATAATGTGGATATAGATATTTTTAACATTCACATGCTTCTTTTGACTGACAATGCTGCGTTTGAACACAATGTCTTGACAAGATGCTTCATGTCTCGGCAATGCACCTGACAAGCAAACAAACTCATCGGGTATTAATCCACGATCCATCTCATCTGCATGTCTCACGGCTTCAAACAAACAAACAAAGAACGCAGAGCTTCCTCTTTCAGTGCATTCTATCCGCCGCCTAATTCCCGAATTGTCCCATATTCAACGCCACCAACTCCATTCTCGGCCCTCGCCAAACAGTTTCGAAGAATCTTGGCCAGCTTCTAGGCGCTCTCGGGAGCTACCTAAACTGCCCTATACAGAATTAAAGTAGCGTCGGGTCTTTTTGTCTTTGCCACTCGCGGAATGTCTTGCCGGGTAATAAGATGGGGATATCGAGTCTTGACACGCGCGGAGAGGAAAAAAAAAAAAAAAAAAAGGGTCAGTGCGAGAGCTGATGCGCTGTAACCTTTTTTTTTTGTGTACCCATGAAATTGTTCTAAATGTAGGTGGCTCTCAGGGGATAGGCAGGTCTGGACCGATAGGCGAGGAGCGGTCGCTTCGGTGAATGCGATCTGTTTTGTTGTTGAAGAGGAGAAGAGGAGGATACGAGATGATATGTTGGTTGCTGGTATCTTGCTAAAATCTGAGGTTGCATGGAAGCGTAGCATCGGGTTGGGTTGTTGATGGCAGCTCAAAGGATACAATGCCTCAAGTCGAGATTAGTCTCGGCTGGCATGGGATTGTTTGAGATGCAATCTAATTCGAAGACGGTTATTGCCACGAGATCAACGGACTCAAAGCCAAGAGACAAGACAGTTTCTCATTCAAAGTCGTGATTGGCCCGAGTCAAGGTGTCAAACGGCCATGAATTAGACCCTTTGTGCTAAGCGATGTTGGCAGGGGCCTTTGTCTTTGTCTTAAGGCTGTTGCAGTTGTGGTGGTGGACGAGGTCAAGCGCTCAGTGGAGGTTTTGCAGGTTCTGGACCTTCTGGGCTGCGTCTGCCAGTCTGCCAGTGGTTTTTTGACAGCGGGAGGCTTTCCAGACAATCCGAGAGAAGACATTCAATGCAATGCAATCCGGCAGTTGTTGATCAGAACCGGTTCTGTAATTGGGGTTTCGCTTTTCTTTTTCCAAGACTGTTTGAAGCTGATGTTCATTGATTGGCACGGCAAACGCGCAGTAACAGACAAGATTTCTTCAGCCTTTTGAAACGGTTCCGCATGCACAGCACAGGGCACTCGCTGCCACATTCTCAAAGCCTACTGTACCTAACTAGAGGATTCAACCAACAAACGGAGACAGACTCGACTCAACTCACGTCCATCCGCTAGCTCAACTCAACCGAGGAGTGCAGCGGCGATCACAAACGGGAGCGTCAGCCACTCGACCTGTCAAACAGGCACTTCCCTGCTGGAGTAGCTATTGTAAATCTCGATGATTGATGTTGTTGCAGGGCAGATATCACCAACAGAGGAAAATGGCAATGAAAATCCCATAACACGGAACACGGAACAAGGATCATCATTCTTCGCTAGGTAGGTAGGTACGACCCGCGGAATCAATTCATTGTCCATGTTTTGTTCCTCGAGAATGCCCATTCCCGCATTCAGGCCCCCTGTCCCTTAGTCGTACCGTACCTGTACGTACCTCTGGCCGCCAAGCTCGGCAGCCCCCGCCCTCGACTCGCGGGTCGTATGACGGGGACGAGACTTGTCGGGCGCTGTCGCTCCAAGCTTTCTCACCCTTCCCGGGCTCTGCTTTGCGAGGATGGACATGGACATGGACTTTCAGCTTGTACCTCTTGGACTTTCTTGGACCTATATATCGCTTGCCCCTCTCGCCATCCAACTGTCTGCCCATCCGTTTTGGCGATATGCACATTGACAGACAATACATCACTCGAGACTCTCACCACCTCACGCACCACCTCTATCCTCCTCTCTCTAGACAACTACCACTCATCGTCTCATCATCATACCTGAGCCATTTCATCAACCCGAGACAGTCGTCAACTCTGACTACACCCCGCCATATCCACACGCCCCTAGATTTGCTTCAAGAGCATACATAGTACACTATCAGCCAACACCAACTCATCAATCAACCATCAACCTCTCTAACTCACCACACAATGGCCGACATATCATTCGACTACTTTGACCACTCTCAGAACAAACAGGTATGCTCGGTCCTTTTACCCTACCTCTTGACTCTCTATTTTCCTTCACATGCCCTCCCCTCAGACCAGCCTGACGACATATCCAATCCTCTACACCCCCTGGTCGACCTCTAATCTGGGGCATTGCTCTATGCCACATGCGTTCCCCTCCTCCCCCTCACCTCACCTCACCTCACCTCACACCTCAGCCCACTCTTCCCTTTTAAGCATGCATTCCACCACACTAGCTCTAGCTTCACCAAGCTTTCCCATCTATCATTCCCATCTTTATATCCAACCCTCTCACCACTAGCTCTCATCTATACCATACCACAAACCATCACCTTATTCATATCACACTCTTACATACTCTCACACACATTCACAAAGGCTTCAGCATCTTTCTTACTCAACAGCCTCTCTAACACCTTCTATAGCACTTTGGTGTTCCTACATCCTTCTACGACCCTGCCGACTTCAGCGGTGATTCGGCCCATTCTCCCGACTCGCCTCTCTCTCCCGTCTTCACCAACCCTTATCAGCTCCCCGTCTCAAACGACTGGGCAGGCTGGGACGACAAGGCTACACTCTCTCCTGACCTCGACACGCTCCCCAAGCAGGAGCCCTTTGAAGGCATCAACCTTTCCGCTATCCCCTCAAGAAACAGTATGGAGCTCAGCCCTGCTGTCAACCCCCATGAGCTTGCTGGCACCATCCCTGACTCTGTGCCCTTCGGTAGAGTCGGCCTGAACGACATCGACACTCAGCCTCTCTTCCAGACTCCTATCCCTTCCATCTCTCCTCAGCCTCCTCATCTTCAGTCCAACATGATGCACCCTGCCTCCAACCCATCTCAGATGTCTTCCTCCCTCAGCAGCATCGCCTCCAAGGATGCTCAAGGTCGATACCCTTCGCGCAAGCGCAAGTCTTCAGGCTCTGGCACTGCTTCCTCACGCTCATCTACCTCTCCTCCTCCTGCCGCACGCCGCCACTGCTCGCCTCCCAAGAAGACGGCGCACAACATGATCGAGAAGCGTTACCGCACCAACCTCAACGACAAGATCGCCGCTCTTCGCGACTCGGTCCCTGCCCTCCGCGTCATGGTCCACCGACTAGAGCAGCCCTGCCCCGAGGGCATCGAAGAAGATGTCGATGAGGACCTCGGCGGACTTGCCCCAGCTCACAAGCTCAACAAGGCCACCATCCTCAGCAAGGCGACCGAGTACATTGCCCACCTCGAAAAGAAGAACAAGAGCCTCGCTCGCGAGAACAACCAACTCCGGAACCGCGTCGAGGGTTTTGAAATGATTGTCATGTCACGAGACCAGGGACCCCCAGCTGGCGTCTGGGCATAGAAGTGTTCTAGACATAGACAGTTTCTGTTGTTGGCTTTTTGTGTGATATTATCTTTGGATCGGCAAACTGGAAACGCATGCTTCGCTTCGAGCTTGTGTGATGAATTATGATATCCCTGGAGTTTGTTTCTTGGCGCATAGAGAGAAATGGGAAATGGCATCGATTGAATTCACCTGGCGCAGCGAGCGTAACATTTGGATTTTGCATACAGGCTTTTTTGAACAAAATGGGAATCATCCCGTGTGGAATAGTATAAACGAACCCCTCAATACATTTTAATGTCTTCCACGCAACGTCTTGTCCGTTGAATCATGATTGTGACTTATGTGTTGTTGCTATCGATCGGGGCTCACTCTCCCCTTGCTAGTAATTATCATCTACTTGAAAACGTTACGCATCTAGAAAACCGTTAGGATGACGTTAGGGCTTCACGGGCTCGCTCGGCCCGCAACTGATCGTCTTCATCCTGGGTCTTGGGGACCTTGACGAATGCAGGAACCGCAGCGGCATTGAGCTTCTGGAAGGCCTGGACGCGTGCAATTGTCAGCTCACTAGAGTCGCACTCGGTAGATGGATTGGGGGTAGAACGCGTGATGTTATCAGACCACCGTGGGCCGGTGGCTCAGACGGTATATAGTCCCACACGCACACGATGGTGGTGCAGCAGACGGATGTGAAAGCCCGCAAGGCAAGAAGATGACTTACACTTGCGATTGCACCTTCGGGGAGCGTGTCGTTCCACTTATCCTCGACTTTTGCGATCTTGCCGTCTGAGTCGACGTGGATGGTTACGACAGAGTCGATGACCTTTTCGGTTTTGAGACCCTTGAGGACGTACTTGTTGGAGACGTCTAGGGTGATGGGATCCGTGGAGGTTACGGTGTGGGATTGCAGGGTTATCGGCTGGAAGACATATGTCAGGCCGTACCATTGCGCGGCGTATTGGTCGTAGCCTGTGGCTTGGTTGAGGGGGTCGTGGAAGGTTGCGGTTGGGGACCAGAGGGAGAGGTGGCGGAGGGAGGGACGGCCTTCGAAGAGCTGGGTGGTTGTTAGTGGTGATGTTAAGAGGGGATTGGGGGTGGCTACGTCGAGAACTGAGCCGATGAGGAGTTCTTGGTGAGGAGTTAGGTCTACGCCGGGCGCTTTGTTGATCTCGGTGTTTGTGACGCCGATGTTTTTGAAGTTTGGTGAGTCCTTTGGGTGGTCGACTGTGGCCATGATGTAAGTTGGGCGAGGGGGTTTGAGCAAGTGAGGGTGGTAAGTTGGCGTTGAAGTTTTGGTTTCTTTACAAGTGTAGGTTTTTGTTGAAATCAGATGGTGTATAAGTGTAGATGCAGATGTAGGTGTTGCTGATGTTGTTGGAGATGTGGTCGTGTTGCTGCGTCACGATGTCGATGGTGTGTGCTTGCGTTGACGTCACGACTTGTGGGGGTGATGAGGTAAGTTGTGATGCTATCCCCGTCTACTCATATGTGTTCTGGAAGTTATATTGTAAGATTTAGTTGATCTTTTGGCTTATCGGTTTGATTGTATATATTTGTGTTGGTGAATACGTGTTTTGGGGAGGACGAGACTTGGTGTCGATGGACGTGATGAACTGCCAGGTAGCTGAGTTTATGATAACATGAAAACTATCCACCAATAGTCTGGAAGAAAGGTTTGATTATATTTATAGGTTTAACAAATTGTCGTGGAGTAGTTGGGTTATGGTGTTTACTTGATGTACTACGCAGTACCAATGGCGCTCTCCTTTGACCTTTGGAAACACTCCGAGTATGTCCAATACTTGCCTCGATACCAAAAGGAGAAAATTGAAGCTATCAAATCAGATAACATTCCCAGACTCCTAAATAGAACTCCCGACCTTTGTGATACTACATAGTTTGATGCTGCATATATAAATAGCTGCTAGTTCGTGCACTGTGATGACTAGGGTCAATAGATAAACGCATCACATGCGCACCTTACCTAGGGAGTCTAGCAACATGCAACACTGTAACCTTGGCGCCCAAGAATCATATGAAATGCGGCATATATTCAAAGAACGGGCAACTAATATCATAGTCGTGCGAGGTCCCGGCTGTTGGATGGATACTTAAGGGTGGCTCTCAATTGAGTTTATGGAGCGCTAAAGATAGGTGGGAAAACTCTAATTTTCATGGGACCCTTCAACAGTCAGTTCGCAGTATATTTGTCCACTCAAGCTTTGAGTAAGACCTCCTTTCGTGTAAATGGCAGTTTCAGTCAAGTTGCTACGTTCTCGTCCATCACATAGTCTCAGAATTGGTCATGAAGGAGTGCAGCGGTGACACATGCAGAGTATATCCAGCCCAAAGGTCCCGCCAGGACCGGCTGTGGCGCTCTAATTGTTGAACTGAATGTTTCTATTAAAGCCTTGACCTGGATTGCATGCTTACAGCTCAAGTTTACGGACTGACATTCACTTTAGCTTGTCTTGGTGATCTTTACAGTTTGGCACATTAAAGGCTAACAGTACAACCATCCATATATGAACGCAAAAGAGTTTGAGACAAGTGCTTGAAAGTAAAAAGAGAGATTCCACTAGCTTGAGCTCAGCTTGAAGCCAAGGCAGATTTGTGCCAAGCCAGCTTTGTCATCAGCCTTAACGCCAAGACGCGATGCGGCGTGATCTGAGCGAGGCTTGCGGCGGTGGTGAGGGGTCAGCTCCGATGGATTGCGGGAAGAAGGGTGATTGCGTAAGCAAATGATTGCATTGTTTGCTAGGCAATTGGTTCAAAGCATCAAAAAGCAGTTACCTGGCGAAGAGTACGACGCCAGATTGCGTTTCACTTTGTGCCGTTGGCGTAGACTTGGAGTAACCCGGCCAGGCAGGCAGCAGAGCAGGCCGCCAACTTTAGCGCCTAAGCCAATCAGAGGCATGGATTCGTTTAAGCGTATGCATTGATTGGCTCAATCACCCTCAGGCAGACATCAAGGCAGCTCTCACAAGAGTTAAATTTGACGTCGCTCGTACCATGGTAACAAATGTTAACCTGAGAATTGAGTCACAGTGAGTATTGGATTTCTTGAATCTTTGTCTATAAGAGACATCACTTGTTCTCTCTACTTCCCCCCCCTTCAATCCATATTTTTTCGACTACTCAACTCAACTTTCAGCTGTGGCAATTCTAGACTATCGCGCTTACTTTAGTCTACTTCAGCCGTCTCAGCTGTGCTTACCTTACTTATTGACGGCCCAACATCGTCACTTTCTTTCTCCATCATCATTTGATATTCTCCGCAGTGCCATCATCATTTACTGCTGGATCACGCCAACATCACCAATACCCCAATCGTCATCACCAAGATGGCTTTTGTTGGACTTACCTACTGCGGATGCTACATCTTTGTAGACAACACCCCGAAGTACCTCCCCCAAGTCCAGGTCAAGGCCCATACCACCATCCTCGCCACCACGTCTCGCACCAACCTTACACAGACCTTCATCAACCCCAGCCAAACAAACCCCATCGACGAACTGCGTTATGTCTTTCCTCTTTACGATGGCGTCTCTGTCGTTGCTTTTACTTGCACAGTCGGCTCTCGCATCATCAAAGGCGTAGTCAAGGAGCGACAGAAGGCTCAACAAGTCTACGATCAAGCCAAGGCTCAAGGGCAGGTCGCCGGCCTGTTGAAGCAATCCCTCGAGGCAGCCGACACTTTTACCACAACAATTGGCAATGTCCCTGCCGGCGAAAAGGTTCAAGTTGATATCACTTACCTTGGCGAACTCAAGCATGATGCCCAACTCGATGGCGTCCGCTTTACCATTCCTACACAAATCGTTCCTCGTTATGGAGTTGCCGAGTCCCTTTCCCCTTCCAACCTCATCCAAGAGGAAGGAATTTCTATCAGTATCGACGCTGAGATGCCTGACGGTTCTTCTATCAAATCCATCCAGTCGCCGTCTCACCCCATGTCTGTTGAAATTGGTACGACTTCCACGACCAAGTCTCAGGAGCCGTCGCTCCAGAGAGCATCCGCCACTCTCGAGCAAGGAACGACTCACCTGGAACGGGATTTTGTTGTTCAGATTGTCGCAACTAAACTCGGTGAGCCATCAGCTCTGCTCGAGACTCATCCCACCATTCCCAACCAGCGTGCCATCATGACGACCCTAGTCCCCAAGTTCAAGCTGCCTGCCGAGAAGCCCGAGATTGTCTTTATTTGCGACAGAAGTGGGAGTATGTCTTGGAATATCACAAATCTCATATCCGCCCTTGAGATCTTTCTCAAATCGCTTCCCGTTGGCGTCAAGTTCAACATTTGCAGTTTTGGTTCTCGTTTCGACTTTCTTTGGGACCGATCCCAGACCTATAGCCAGGAGACCCTCGACACAGCCATGCGACACGTTCAGTCTTTCAAAGCTGACTATGGTGGCACATCTATGTATGCGCCTTTCGAGGCCACCTTCCAACGGCGTTACAAAGATATGAATCTCGAAGTTTTTCTGCTCACCGACGGTGAGATTTGGGACCAGGACCGCCTCTTTGGCCTCATTAACAAGGAAGTGGCGGAGAGCAAGGGTACGGCGAGAGTCTTCTCCCTGGGCATCGGTTCAGGTGCCAGTACTGCTCTGATTGAGGGTGTTGCTCGGGCTGGCAATGGCTTCGCCCAAACTGTTGGCGACAATGAAAAGATGGACAAAATGCTGATCCGCATGCTCAAAGGAGCTTTGTTCCCTCACATCACTGACTACTCTCTGGAGATCAAGTATGAGAAGAAAGATACGTCAACCGAAGAAGACGACTTCGAGTTGATCGAAAAGGTTGTTGATGGTCTCAAGCTTGATATATCCGAGACAGACAACAAAGCAGAAGAGACCCAGGCTCCCAAGAAGTCTATTTCCCTGTTCGACACGTCCGTTGGCAACGATGATACCGGCGCTCCCGATACATCTGATATCGGCTCCAAGTACGATCATCTTCCCGCCGTTCCTGTTCCTCGATACCTCCAGACGCCCGCCGTCATTCCGCCTTTGTTCCCCTTCAGCCGCACTACCGTCTACGTGCTGCTTTCCGATAGTACCCCGACTCAGCAGCCCAAGTCAGTTCTTATCAAGGGTACATCTCGCCATGGACCTCTTGAGCTCGAGATACCCATCACAGCTATTGCCGAAAAGGAATCTGTCATCCATCGTCTTGCAGCTCGTAAAGAAGTCAAGGAACTCGAGGAAGGTCGAGGATGGCTCATCCATGCCAAGGATACTAACGGCAAGCTGCTCAAAGAAAAGCACGACGGTCACTTTTCAGACATGGTTGAACGGGAAGCCGTGAGCTTAGGCGTCAAGTATCAAGTTGGGGGCAAATGGTGTTCGTTTGTTGCTGTGGAAGACGGAACCGAAGAAAAGCAGGAGACAGGCCAGGCCCATGAAACCGAACTTGAGACGATTGAAAGAGTTGAGAATTTGCCGAAAGGCGCACTCGCCATGTCTGCAGCAGGCGGATTCCGTACCAAGGTGACTGGAAGTTCAGGTATATTTGGTGGGCTTTTCCGCAAGTCCAAAGCTGTTGATGCTGGCCAGCAACAACACGTAGACACCAGATCCACAGCCGGGGACAGCTCAAACTATGATGTATACGCAAGGGACGTATCGAGGAGCTCAATGCGTTGTGAGAGGTCAGCCGGCCTATCGTTTGGGTCTTCACCAAATAGCAGCGACAAGCCGTTTGGCAACTCTTCAGCAGGATCGGCTAATGCTGGGTGTTATCTATATGGTAATGCTTCGACTCGGGGAGGCTTGTTTGGCAGCCAGCCGAACCCTCCTAGCAGCTCCGCCAACCCATTTGACAGTCTGCCGAAGTCTGCTGACAGCTCTGGAAATATATTTGAGAACCAGTCAACCTCTGCTAGCGACTCTAGCAACTCTGGTGGCATATTTGCTAGTCATTGGAAGTCTGCTAATACTGGCAGTAGTTTATTTGGTAGCCAGCCGAACCCCCCCAGCAGCTCTGGTGGTTTGTTTGGCAGTCAGTCCAATTCTGCCAACACCGGCGGTGGCCTCTTCGGTAGGTCCGGTGGCCTCTTTGGTAATCAGCCCAAACCTGCCAGCAGCTCTAGTGGATTATTTGGTAACCAGTCGAACCCCCCAAGTGGCTCTGCTGGGTTCTTTGGCGCAGCCCCTCCACCACCTATGCCAGCTTCTGCGGAAACTCGACAATTCACAAGCTTTAGTGGTCTTTTTGGTGCAGCTCATAAACCCAGTGAGCCTCCTGCAACCACTAGCAACGAAGAAGTTATCGCTCAATACCAGAAAGAGATGGAGTCGGCTGCAGCCATGCCACTCGCTGACGAATCTGACGAGGATATGGATGAGGGCTTTGGCCTGTTGGATGACGGACCAATCGGACCACCCGCTGCTCCCGCTTCTTCTGTTCCGCAGCCCTATTCTCTTCCAAAAGTAAACACTATAGACCCTTTGCAAGCCATCATAACCTTGCAAACCTTCTCGGGCAGCTGGTCGTGGAGCGCGGACCTGGAGAATGTGCTGGGCGTGACCGCAGAAGCAGTTTCCAAGCTTGATCTTCCTGCTGCAGTTACAGACAATGCAGACAAGGATGACATTCTTGCTACAGCTTGCGCAGTTCTTTTCTTCAAGAGGAAACTGAAGAGTGAGGAGGAAACCTGGGAGATGCTGGTGGAAAAGGCAGAGGGATGGCTGGAGGACAAGATTGGGGAGGAAGGTGTTAAAGAACTTGATAGTATTCTTGAGAAGCTAGTGTAGAGTAGTTCCATAGCATTAATAACCACACAAGAGGCGTAGACCTCTTTTGATAATCTCTCGTGCCCCCAGAATGCATATGTAATAATTCCAAAAGCGTGATTGCCCTTCCTTTCCAACTTCTAATCAGACTCAACGGGAGTCACTAGGTCTTCCTTAGCAGGCTCAACGCTAGAATGTGGGAACAAAAAGTCCACTGTCATGGTTAGTAAGTATACACCGTGTTTTCAATAGAAATTTATTGGACTTACTGAGTTCCTTGAGTTCAGGGTGGAATTTGTAAGCCTCTTCATTCGACATGGTGTCCATGTCTTTGAATCGGTTCTTGTTCGCGTTGATACATTTAGTCGACTTTGACCTGTTGGCCTTGCTCATCTTGGTGACGGCTTGGCTTTGGGCCTTGGCAGACTCGCACTGTTGATTCATTTTGTGTATGGTATGGCGGTGAAGACTGTGATGCTTAGTGTGAGGAAATAGTGTGTAGCAGTAGCAGATTTGCTTGGATGGATTTTGTGATGGAAAAGAATGATGGTTTTCTGAAGAGAAAGAATGGGAGAGAATGGGATTATATACCACGTAGATTTTAGGCTTTCCTTTGCGAAGAGGGAGAATGAGGTGGTTTGTGAGGTATGGGCGTAGATAGATATGCTTGTAAGGGCATTAATATGGCATGAGTACTTATAGAGTGTCTTCTTACGGATTCTTAAGTTTCTAGCAATTACGGGAATACTAGATTAAAGTCTATGTGGCCTGCTGCGGTTGATATAAGCTTAATATACATTACCTTTCCAGGGAAAGAAAGGCTTCTACGCTATTTAGAACTACACAGGCACTGACAGCCGTCCAAGTGTGGGAACACGATGCCCATGTGTTGCTTATATGTAAACCTGTAGAGTCTTTCTCCTAGCTGGCTTCAACGGGCTCCGAGTCGAGTTCATTGTCGCCTCTGCTGAAGGAACTGGGTAAGGGAATAGACGGACAAGGACGCCAACAGGGATGACGAGTAGTGCAGCAATCCTGACCCTATTTCCATCTTCCTCGACGGAGTACAGTATGCCAATGACCCCAATGGACAACAGATCACGGCCCAGTCAGGCTATGTCCAACCACAAGTTACTATTGGGCAACCGCAGAATAGCCTCTCGTACAACTTTGCCTCGCGTCCTCTGCTTCTCGATATCCCTACCAACGTTGGACGGCATGGCCTGATACTTGTCGTCTGCGACTCCAAAGGCCCCGCGTTGGATACGTCGTTGCTCTTTAATATCCGAGGCTACATCGACTGCGAGCCGAGCGTCAAGATCAACTATGTGACGACGACGACGACGGTTGCGGCGGAGGTGGTTACGAGTACGACGTCGACTATCAAGGCGTCTGGGACCGTCTCGGGTACTTTTATAGTCATGGTCCAAGAAGAGCCGGATGCTACGACCACTACTACGGCTGAGTTGACTACCACGGAAGAGCCAACGACTACTGCTGAAACTAATGAGACCATAACTGCGCCCATTGGCACCTCCACTGAGGATACTACTACTACCGCTGAAGTTGAACCGACAACTACCACCACTGATACGACTTCTGAGGATACTTCTAAGCCAAATGCCACCTCTACAGAGACAACAGGCGCAGAGATTTCCACAAGCGAAACTACTGAAGTAACATCCGCTATTGAATCAACAACCACGACTGATGAAACAGAGACCACCAATATATCGGTATATACCAGCGGTTTGTCTCCCCAAAGTCACAGCGTAAATGTTATAAAAGCTGACTTCCCCTCTAGGCCTTGTTATGCGGCTAACTCACTGGTTGGATCTACACTTGTATCCCCTAATAGCTGCGACCTCATATGTCCTGGAGACTCTGGATTGTTCTGTGGAGGAAAGGTCGATGATAATCGACGTCGCCACGATATTGACCCCAACCTATTGCTGACTCTGTATGCCTTTGAAGACGGTACATCAAGCGTATCTGATGACTTTTCGACGAGCATCGCGGCCGAGCCATCTGAGATTGGTACAACCACGGCGGAACTCAGTCTCACTACTGAAAGCGTCGAGCCTGTGTCTTCGGTGGACACATCCTGAACCGCAATCCTTGAGCCCGAGACAAGCCTAATGCTCACATAATTAGTTTCACTAAAAACAGCAAGTAATAGACACATTAAATGATGGTTGAAGTAACCCAAAGATCTCTCTACATGTTTTCCTTTAACCATTCGCTCTCGGCCAGCTCCTTAGCTGATGAACGCTTTGAAGGATCCCATTGGAGCATCTTGTGCATCATATCAAGAAACCGTTTTTGACTTTCTGCCTCCAGACGGATCTCTCGCTCCTCGAGAGATTGACTCTCCGGGAGTGGGATGTCGTCGCGGATTTCTCCTTTACAGTAGGTAGATTCGTCAGTAAAGATAGCTAGCTAAGCTTAAGCATATGAAGCTTACCCTGTTCAGTGAGGAATTTGTGGGTTAGTTTTCCGGAATCGAGAAGAGTCTGTGGGGGTTTTCCTAGCAGTGCAATGATCTCTGCAAGGTGCGCCCTGCTGCGGTATCGATCGGACTCTTGGTCATATCCTGAAAACAAATGTTCACCTTCATAGAGATGCCAGGCCTGGAGGGTTAGCGCTTGATCTGAAACAAGAATTGTGTAAGGATCGGGTTCTTACCATGCAGCCAACGTTCCAGATGTCGATCTGATATGACCACGGCGCTTCTAGAATGACTTCGGGTGCTCTGTATATATTAGGTTGTACATCTTCTGAATGCTCTATACTTCCATCAACGGCGGAACCAAAGTCACAGAGAACTGGTGCGCCCAGACGCTTCGGCTTTTGCAGCTCGCGTGATCGATAAATGGCTCTTCCATCAACCAACTTTCGTGGAGACGGGTCGAGCTGCTCTTGCTCCTCAAACGCGGTGAAGACCGAGTCGTCGTCGATGCCAAGCATGATATTGTCGGCTTTGATGTCTGCTCGGTAGCGATTTAGCGCTGTTGGACTCCAGATTAGATACCTCAGCTCAAACGTACCTGTGTGAATGATTTTACATTCCGTATGGAGAAAGTCTAATGCAAGGAAGAGACGGTAGAGCACAAAAGCGATCACTGCCCCTGGTAGTTTCCTCACTGGGTTTCGATAGAGGAAGGTCAAAACGCTCTCCCACAGTGGGGGATGCACTAAACATCGATGGGACCCGTCTGGTCCTACAACGTCGAAAGAATCGAGAAGTTCCCTAACCGCACCACGACCGGGATGCGCTGTCGAAGATGCCGCAATACGCTTGTATATCGTAAGCTCCTGATCCAGCTGCTTGCCCATAGACTTGGAGTGTATAAAAAGCTTCAGTGCCACATGCCGACGATGCCTATGTTTGTTGTTAGCAAAGCGTTGCGCACGGGTGGTCAGTTAGCCTACTCTAGGTCTCGTGCCAACCAGACTGTTGAGCTAGCTCCAAAGCCCAGCTTGCCGACAATCTGATAACGATCCCTAAGAACTTCTCCAATACGGACTGGGTAGTATCGTGACGCAACATAGTCAGGAATGAGCTCCTCCTCTATCTTGTCATCCAAGGCGATTCGCTTGAAGTTTTGGTTGGAAAAGCTTAGGGGTTTCCATGGACGGCCAGGCCAAGGAAATCGCCGCAAGAGTGATGCCATGAGAAATGATGATAAGCAAGGTAGAGAAAAGAGAGATGGGATTCCGAATTGGCGTTTGTTTGTTGTTTGATGAAAGTTCTGGGTTGTTGATGGTGGTCGGCAGTCATAAGCCAGCATCCCGACTAGCGCCTGATTTGTAAGGCGGCTAAGGCTCAGTGAACCACGCGCCCCGTAATTTAGCCGCCCATATGCACACATTTACGTGCGATCACCGATCATCACGACACACACGGACCATTGCAAGCCAATTGCATTCAGGCAGGGATTATATTACTAGGAACAAACTTTTTCTACCGCATCATCCCAACAGAATGAAACAAGGCCGCAGGCCCCATCTTACTATGAATAGTAGCAGATCTGGGTATAACTTTTGTGAAAGCGTCAAGACGCAGGTTATGCACTATTTTAGTTTTCTACCAAGCGCCTAGGGATTAGCCGCCCATGAATCCAGCCGGTCTATCCGCGCAGACCTCTTAGGCGCGTAAAGCCTCTCTTCGATAGGATCGTTCATAGTGTTAGCTTTGACATGAAACACTTCCCTGGCATAGACATCTGGTGGGCGGCAGCACGGAATCATATCGAAGATGGACGAGGGACGCCAGGTTCGATATCATCTCGTGCTTATATAGCTTGCTTGTAGCCCCGATGGCATCTGAGTCAATCTTTCCAGCATCAATCAACATTGTATCAGTCTTTCCAAATTCATCCAACTTCCAAAGTCATGTCTCGTTTCTTTTCTACCACCGCCCGCAGATTTATCAAGTGGCTTGGGTATTCCAAGGACAATCTCCCACAGCCCTTCGATTCGGCTGTTGAGTTCTACTCGCAAAACGGCGCCGTAAAGGTACTTTAACTTACAGCAACCGTATTGGCAGATAACTTACATATCACAGAAAGTTGGCGAGATTGAATCCATTGAAATCTTGTAAGAGTTATTTCTTTGCCCCTTCCTCTTACTTAGGACTGAATTCTTCATCAGGTATCGCAACGACGGATCAAGCCCTGTACACCGATCTCATTACAACCGCAGCGACAAAGCGCTCATTGTTAGTGCTCGAATCACCCCTGCTGATGGGAGCAGGCCGAGGACCCATCACATATATGAAGATGGTACAGGCACCTTCAGGGTTGGCGATACCCGAGAATACTCGACATCTTCGAGGTAGTCGGTAGAGAATCCGGCGAAATAGGACCTTGACGGGAAGAGCGCTGTGTTAATCTTAAGCCAAACGGCACGAAGCCTTAGTAGTGCTTCGCCTACACATCTTATAAGATGAGAACAGAAATGAGAGGTCCTGAGTCTGTGAATCAGGTATCGAAGCAAAGCAAGAGGGACATAGTTTTCCAAACGTGATAGGATAATAAATCTCTGAAATTTCATCATTCATAGTATGTCAGGATGCCACATCAGCTGTGCACATTTTGGGAACTGAAGGTGTTTTCTGTTCTTTTCTGTTTTTTGGGTCTCCTGAGTTAAAATATGCATCAATTCTGATATATTTTGGAAGGCATGGAAACACGATTGACATGATTACAAATGGGCATGGCTGGCAGTCTTTGAATCAGACAAAGTGGTGTCTTACAGGCGGTAACTATAACAAATGCTACCGCAGACTTTTCATGTCAACTGAAAGCCTCACTATTATTCCTATCTCATGACTCTCGCCATACTTGAGATGGCTCATCAAGTTCTGCATCACCCCTCAGGAGGATCTGAGACTGTTCATCACCATCTGATGCCTTGACGACAACAATCTTTGCCCACATCTTTGAGTTTGACGTTTTTTGCTTCAAAGCCGGGTGCTTTCGAGTGTAGAGCAAGTACAAGCATTTCCCCGAAGGTTTCCCAGCTCAAGCCTTGCCAAGGATCCTTTGACACAACAATCGTGCCTAGATTAACAAACGTCAAAAGTACGTGGAAAAGGGGGAGTGAAAGCCCCAAAAGAATGCCAAGACTATCCCAAAATCCATATTCATAGGTATACTTGTACAGTTCAAAGCGTAGTATGTCTTTGTCGTGAGATCTAGTGTGATCAGTATGCTCCTCGTAGAAGTTCTCAAGATTAGGGTGGGCTATTGCGTCTATAACATGCACAGCAGGAAACTGCCAGACACAGCTGTTGCTACCTCCTTCCGTATCACAGAGTCGCGGAATCGTTTCTTATGTGGGCGAGCGGTTTGGTTCTTGGTCAAGATGAATAGACTCCTCATCAGTAAAGGAAGCCCCAAACCAAGCTTCTGATTCTTCCCTAGGAAAAGAGAGATGGGTTGAAGCATCCTTCGTGTTTCTTGGCTCGATCCAAATATCGGCCTCAACACACCGCGCGTGAATGAGGCAAAGGTCGAACAAAGCTTCGCGGTTTAGATGCTGGGTTATTGTCTTTCTTCGACGACCGTTGCGGGATTGGAGAGTTTCGTCGAAAGGAACTTGCCTCGGCGGCGGGACGGTCATTGTTCACCTGCGCAGTGTCAGAAATAAACAAGTTTGCGGCAAGAATAAGGGCATACGAGTCGGGTTGAGGAACCCGTCACTATATCGAGAGGTCGAGGCCTACTCAAGTCATTGTCGCCGCTGCGGGGCATTATTGCTCTTTCAGGACGAAGAGATTGAAGGAACACTGATCGAAAGAGGAAGAGAAGGACAAAACACGAAGAAAGAAGGGAAGAGGAAGCAACAGCAGCTCAGAAAACGCCACGGTGCAGCTGTGAAATAATCAGCCTTCGACATGCATACTATTTTGGTAAACTTACAAGGTTCCCATTTCCAGCTGTATCTATGGAACTTGTTATGGCTGAGCATTTCTGAATAAGGACTAATTAAATCCTATTAATGACTTGATTGTCAGACGAAACGAAGGGGGCTGATAATACCTTTGTAGTTGCGAAACTTTGTAGGTTGACGTTGTCCTTGTGTCTCATTGGCTGAATACGCTTGGTCAGACCCCTCAACCTCAACGTGTGCGGAGATGACTATCTTGGCAAACTCACAAATGAGGACATTTCAACTCGAGAACTGTGTTACCTCGAAGCAGCCGCTATGTATGCAGACATCACTCAGCCACCAAAGCCTTTACCTGCGCCTCAGCTCAAGGCTGTCAGGCCTGAAATCTCATTGCTTCCCCCGCTCTCGCGTCGTGGTCACGGCCCAGGGCTTATCGTTCTTACGCCAACCTCGGATGACCTTCTAAAGATCGAAAAAGGTGTTCCATCAATCCTAATCAAGTGGGCTGAAGAGGGATACACAGTAGTCCATATTGATTCGTCTGCTCTCGAGGGTGCAAGCGGTCAGGACCTTCTCCTCGAAGCGACACAGGCTTTGGACCAGTGCGACAAGTGCGACAAGGCAAAGCTAGGTTTAGTTGGTGAGTCTAAACTCGAGATTTCAGGCGTCATACTAACAGTCTATAGCATACTCTCCAGAGCTTTGGAATAGCGTTGCGCCAGGCTTGTCTGAAGTTTCTGATATCGTGGCAGCAGTGGTTTACGCCAGTCCAGACAAGCTAGCAGACCTAGCGTCCACCGGTGTTCCTCTCCTACGACATGTAGCTGGGACAATCCCCACAGATTCTGCTGGCAAAGCAGCTGGCATTGAATATTATTACCCCAAAGCTCAAAGCTATGCCTTTGCAACACCCTTCCATAACCACTTCGACTACAATATGGAGTCTGTGTCTCACACGAGGAACCTTCAGTTCCTGAAGCCAAAAGTTGGGGGACCTTACTTTGACCTCGAGGCGTTGTGGGAGGAGCATACGCATTATGAGTTTGCTGATCGTTCTGTCGAGCATACTATGAGTACCATGGTTCAAGAGCCCTATGTCAACCATATTCCAACGGTAAGTTAACCTGCATGCCATACATGACCATGCTAACGGTATCTAGATGACTGGAGGGGTTGGACGAGATAGGCTCTCCGAATTTTATCGACACAACTTTATCTTCAACAACTCGGCAGACTCTGAGCTGGACCTCATCAGCCGGACAGTTGGAATCGACCGTGTTGTTGATGAGTTTATCTTCAAATTTACCCACGATCAAGAGATTCCCTGGATGTGAGTGCTCTCCACCATACTGGAAGAACAACATGTTGACATCAACCTAGGCTGCCTGGCGTCCCACCCACGCATGTAAAAGCCGAAGTTCCCTTTACGGCCGTGGTCAACATCCGAGGAGACCGTCTTTACCATGAGCATATTTCTTGGGACCAGGGAACTCTTCTTCGGCAGCTAGGCTTGCTACCTGAATACCTACCGTTCCCATATGCGCTGCCAGATGGTCGAACATCGAATGCACGATTGGAATACCGTGTTCCCGTGGCAGGAAAAGAGACGGCGATCAAGATGAGGGACAGACATGGAGTGCCCTCGAATGAGATGTTTGCGTACGAAGTCCGTGAAAAGGAGTCTTAGGCTTATATATATTCTCCTTGTTTCTACATCAAATATCTTCTTTTTGAAGTTTATTTAGTTGTTCACGAAGTATTGATTTCATACGTCACTCGAATCCCCTTATCCTGCGCCTCAACATCATCCTGTTGGTTCCTTCGAAACTCAGACCCCAAGATCTCTTCCTCGCTCTGGTTATCCCCACGAACCTGCTCCGCTGTCTTGGAGTATATCCTTGTCTTTGTGAATGGACCACCAATCCCAAGCTTTCGCTCGGCTTTCGTGATGGAGTCATCGCCGTCGGACTCATTGTCGGCCTTGACTCCGGGCCCGGAATGCAATGTACTCCCGCCGATGGTCTTGAGTGGATATGATGCACCTTCGCTTTGCTCACAATATTTGCTCGAGTTGTGTGAGGTCCATTTATCAAGGTACTGCTTGTACAGAGGTCGACAGACGGGGATGCCGATGCAGACCATGGTCACAGCGATTTCTGCCGCCGACCAGACGATGAGTCCAACAGTGTCCTCTGTTAACGCGTAAGTTTAGCTAATTATTGAAGCAAGCGCTAGAGTATGACTTACTTGTATAGTTGGGGCTTGAAAGCTCCGGGACTTCGAGAGTGCGCTTGATACCGCATGCGCCAGCGCTGTTGTAGGTCAGCAATAGTCGGCGACAAAGGAAAGCTTCTTACATGATCCCTAAACTAAGACTGCAGAGAATGACAATCTTTTCTCTCTTGTTCATCTGCAAACTCCAAATGAACAACCAGGGAAAACCGGCGAAGAAAAAGTCGACGATAACACATAAAACTATGATGATTATTAGCCTTTATGCCCGGGCTGTATGAATGACACTACTCACTACAGAGCAGCATCGACACGGGTGTTGAGTCAACAGCACAGTGCCCTGGTACACGACGGTCCCAGAGATATTTGGGTGGAGAGCACTGCAGCCAAAAGACGAAGCATGTAGATATCGACGCGCCCATAAGACAAGCCATGGACAACCAGATGACAATCTTGTGCCATAGTTCTTTGACAAGTCGAAGTAAAAAGAGCCCGAGAGACCATTTCGCGACCGCCATTCCTACAACAGCGAAAGCCTGGCCAATGGCTTCGAAGAGGATCGCGAGAGCGAGGTCGTCGGGGTTTCTGTTGTTGACGTCGATGAGGTTCTGGCCGAATCCGTAATGCGCTGCAACACTCGTAAAGATTGTGTAAAAGAGGAGAAAGACCTGGTGATTAAGGTGTATTAGACATTGTCGGTAGTACGGAGGCTAGCCAGTGGACTTACAAAGGCCACGTCATAGACGTGGTCGTCAATGCCAAAGGACTTTACGACAGCAACTCTGGTGTATATCCGCAGAATGACAAAGATGAACGTAACAACTGTCAATGCCCACATAACGGCAATGGCCCAAGGGCCATCACCACCTATGGTCATGGCTGTGATTGATGATGAGTATGGGCATAGAAAACGAGTGTATGAGTAGCCAAATCAGAGGAATGAGTTGGGGGATTGGCACTAAAGAGGAGAAAGAGGATGGACTTCTGAAAAGCCATAATGTGACGGAAGCGTGCATGATCTATTAGATGGCCGTGGATTGCCGAGTCGCATCCCCATATTGAACAGGGTGATGGAGGCGAAAGCCAACCAACAGGTCTACCACCCCAATCCATGACAACCAGGGCGTTACTTCAAGCAACTCCTGTTCTGAATAGCCTTGGTCAAGGTGATTTGCAGTTCATAATGGATGTAACCGGAACAGCATGCCCGGGCTTGTTGGTGGTCAAATGCATATCTATCTCATTGCAATGGCCCAGACTCGACTATGCCACCGTCGGACTTGGTTGCATCGTCTACTGCGTAGATTGTTTGCTTGATATCGCAGATTTCTAAACGGTGCAATGTCTAAGCGAGTAGTGTTGGTTGACCCCTGTTCTCTTGCTCGTCGGGGAGTGTGGTCCGTCGTCCGACTCCCCGGTAATCCAAGATAGCCAACCATGACAATTAAAATCCACTGCTACCATTCAGAATTCCTATTCATAGCTTTCTTATTGGCTCTGTTCTGGAAACGCATGCTTTCTTTTTGTCTTTTGAATACTGAGTCCTGAACCTAAGCCTTTGGCATGGTGTCTATCGTATGACACGCGGATCCGTGGATTATCTCAGGATCCTGCTAAGCAGAACGTCAAACAACAACGGAATTGATCCTTGCTAGGCTTTCTATGTTTGCAACGATAACAGGGTCAAGTCCCGCATTGGCTTGTTGATGCAATGTGATAAAGCTATATTGTCTTTGTTCTTGAATATGTTGCAAAATGATTATGACCATGAGCCTTTTCGAGATTCTCCATCGCAAGTGAATGCAAGCGGTTTAACGAATATACAGCCCAAATGAGAGCAGTTGATTGCGATGCAACGCCGAGTTGCCTATCCCCTGCATGCTCACAGTTTCATCTTCTCAACCCCAGCCTTTTATTGCATCCCACAACCAACAACAGAGTAAACATCAACTCCAGTCTCTTCCGGTGACCCAATCGGAAGTCAGCCAAAGCGGAAACTAGGCTCGTGACGCAAGATTAACCACACTAGCGAGGCTGTTGCAACGAAGACCTCGAATGATCTCGGCCACAACCAACAGTAAAGTTGATTATGTTTTGTAGTAGATATCCGCATGAAAGATCTGTAATCCAATTATGGTTGCGGCACCGAGCTACACTTTGTCTCGACCATGCAGTTTGCGTTGCATTACGATGGAGCGAATGCATACCCCGATATGCACTCGGAATAGCCTCCACCTGTTACATTGAGGGAATTACTCCTCTGTCCTTGCTGCTGCAGTTGTGGTTGTTGGTTCAAACTTATACCGATGCCACGTTAACGGACTCCCGACCTTGGACCGTAGACAGAACTTGTACCAGGATAGCCTGCTTTCCCTGAAGATAAGGGTCCTAAACGTTCAAATACCCCATCATGTCTTCTCACGGCTACAACTAGGTAGTTGGTTCATGGGCGATCTTCCCAGCACCCACCGGCCAAAATGAGTTCGGTTGACACTTCTTACCTCGCTACTCTGGTCCAACTTGCGGACTGGAGAAGCTTTGCCACAGCAATTGTTGTTGTTCCTCTTTTTAGCATTGCTGCTTGGTGGATCGCCACCTACTTGACTTCTCCCCTTCGAAAATACCCTGGGCCGACTCTAGCAGGCAAGTTTTCGTATCGTAGCGATTACTTCTGCTAACATATTTCAGGTTGGACCAATCTATGGCGTCTATCCGTTGTGAGGACGGGAAATTACCACATCAAGATCAAGGAGCTTCACGACAAGTATGGCCCTGTTGTTCGTATCGGTCCCAACACTTTGGACTTTGACATCCCCGAGTTGATCAAGACCCTTTACGGCACTGATGGCAAGTGGAAAAAGGTATGCAACCCTGCTCGAAATTCATGCGACCAGAGCTGACCTGGCATTGCAGACCGAGTTCTACCACAACAACAGTGCTATCATCGATGGCAAGATCACCTATCATCTGTTCAGCACTACTGACCAAGCTGAGCATGCTCGCATGAAACGCCCGATCGTTAAATACTACTCTCAAAGTAGTGTAATTGGCCTTGAGTCTCTTTTCGACAGTTTGATCACCGAGTTTTGTGGTCATCTGGAAAAGAGATTTATGAGTAGCACTGAACCGACGGAATGTGACTTTGGCGAATGGATTGCTTTCTGTGAGTCTTTATACTGCTACTGCTTGATTTTATGCTAACCTATGTAGACTCATGGGATACCAACGGTGTTGCGTCCTTCAGCCAACGGTTTGGGTACATGGACAAAGGCTACGACTACGATAACACAATCGCCATTGCCGACAAAGCCCTCGATTAGTAGGTACTCCTCGAACCAAACTAAATATCTAGCTGACATTTCTAGCTTCGCTGCTATTGGCCAAATGCCCTTTTTGGACTTTCTTCTCGACAAGAATCCCATCATGAGAATTGGTCCTCCAAATCTGGCAAACATCACCCGCATCTCCCTCGAACATCTCGTCGCTCGCATACAAGGAAAGGACCCCAACTATGACCCGAAGGTCCCTGATTTTCTGCAGCACTTCATCGAGGCTAAAGAAACCCATCCTGGCCTTGTTCATGACGGTATTATCATGGGTTACCTTCTCGTCAACCTACTTGCTGGCGCTGATACGACTGCGATCACCATCCGGGCTTTCTTCTGGTATGTCCTTCACAACCCTGAAGCGCACAAAAAGCTTGAGGAGGAGATACTTGCCGCCGATCTTGCCGATCTTGCTTCTTTCAGCTCTGCTCGAGCTCTGCCATGTAAGTCTCGTTCAAAGCATCAAAGACACCGTTTACTGACGGCCTGCAGACCTCGAGGCTTGTGTTCGTGAAGCCATGCGTATGCACCCGGGCGTCTGCATGATTCTCGAGCGCTACGTCCCAGACACTGGACTCAAACTCCCCGACGGCAGCTTTGTCCCACCAGGCACATCAGTCGGCATCAACCCCTATGTCGCCGGTCGCAACAAGAGCATCTGGGGCGACGATGCTGATACATACCGCCCTGAGCGATGGCTTCAAGCTGAAGATGAGAGTGAGGCTGCTTACAAGGAGCGAGTGCGCCTATTCAACGCGGCAGACTTGACTTTTGGTGGCGGTTCTCGAGTCTGTATTGGTCGCCATCTGGCTCAATTGGAGGTGTACAAGATTGTGGCGACGTTGATCAATAAGTATGATATCTCGCTCGTGGATCCTGAAGCGCTGTGGGTGACGACTGGAAGTTGGTTTTTGCGTCAGAAGGGGCTTAACTGTTATTTGAAGAAGCGAGAATAGATTCAAATTGGCTTAATGTGACACCCCCTCCACCTTGCGCAAATTACGCCTTTTACCACTCGGGCATTGTCTAAACGGAACTTTTAGCTTTCTGCGAGTCGTTCAATACTTGGAGCTTTGATGGTTGTGATACACTATTACCTGCCCAGGTTGGAACCCGTTTTGCCAAATCATGCACGAGGTAGGTGTTTTAGTTTATCTTGAATACCTCAAGTATCTTGAAAGAGCATATTACCATGCGATTTAGCATCTGTACAGTATTTACCACCAAACCTTACGCGCCATGGCCGGGTATAAAGTCACCGTTGCCATCATCGCCCAGACGGTTGTCGACGATATCAGCACTATGCTATCGGACTTTGGGCAAATAGCACAAGACGAAGATTTGTTTGGAGTCAACTGCAACATCAACCATCAGAAGTCATCCATCACGAACAAGCTAAGTCGTACGAGGATTATAGGGGCGTGGTCACTACGCTGGTGGGTTATGATGTTTAGAGGGCTTATGTGACATCAGCTAGTCCCGCTTCTCTGGCTAAATGAGCAAGAGATTCTACAGCATAGTATGGTTATTCAGAGCTCGCTTTGGGGGAGCCAGATTGCTATTTATGTTACATAGTTCCAGCGTAGTATAGTGATATCCGTTCATTGTTCCTGTGCACAGAACGCGTCCAGATACATGAAAGATACGGTCCCTCCTTCACTGGTTCTTTACCCTCATCTTCCCAATGGAAGCTATACCAGAGGAAGAGGCCGGCCATCTTTGCGATTTGAATTGCCTGCTTGTCACTTTCTGAGATTACTCCGACAGCCTCCTTAAAAGTCCTCCAGAACTGGGCCCGTAGATCACTGTGATGGAGATGGTAGTGTCATCCTTGAGAGTCCATGGAACCTAAGACATTCTCGAATCCCCATAACGAAATACCAAATGGACATACTTTGGCTTCAGCCCAGTCAATAACGCCGGTAATGTGGCCGTCGAGGTGATTCACAAGGATATTTGTCCCGGAAAGGTTGCCACGAGCTATCCGTGGACCTGTCGAGCTAGGTCCAAGATCTGCGTATCTAAGTCTGAGTCCATGTCCCGAAACTGAACAATCGTGGATTGCTGAGATGCTGCTGTCACTGTGTAGCTGAACAAGCCCTGTATCGGAACAGGATTGATAGGTCCTCCGGCAAGGGAGATAGCAAGTTCGTCACATTGCTGCTGAGTTACGGGCGCGTGTGACGCAAAGAATTCGTTGATTGTATCCTCAAGAGAGTATATAACGAGTTAGATTAGTGAAAACTGAGCTTGTGACGGGCAAAACGGAATAGTGAGATGCGATGGAAGAAATGCGGCCACTACTACTGATAATGTAGGTTCAGGTTCACTCAGCTTTAACCGTCATCTTTCAGGCAGCCGTGCGGGGTTTGAAAAGCCCCATGCCCCCCTACATAGACTGTACATAGTAGATCACGATTCGATGCTCAACACCCAATGATCCTAGATACAAGACCGACAGACCAATAATGTGTCCTGTGTAACCCAGCACCTGGTTTCGTCTACATGGACCGATTCTGAATATTAACGTGACCAGGCTGGGTATTAGCTTGCAAAGGCCCTTTTTACGCGTGTTCTCTAGATTGGCTGTTCATGGTGTTGTCGTCAGTTCATTGTTCGTCCATTGAGGAGCGGATTCGCCAGGTTCATGGCAGCCCATCTACAGGAAACGGGATGACGATTGAACGAATCAGTTTGTTATTTGATCTCTTTTGTGGTTGAAGGCTGCTGCGAGCACGTATTTAGCAATTGGAGATCAAATGATACCATGTCGATTCATGCCATCTTCAGGATTTACATGCTTTCTGTTGTACACAATGTCATCGACAAGTCTCATTTACTCCACGCAATGTATTGACCCACGACATCAGTAAATCCCAGCTCTCCCATGCGAAGCATTACTCTCCTTCTCCAGTCCAATCCGTCACCGCTGGAAAGATTCATTCCACTTGAAAGGCGGAACTTGGTCCTGATCCATTCCATGGGCACGAATCTGGCAATTTCCCAATCGATAATGCCGATAGAACCATTGGCTGAATCTACCAGGATATTAGTCCAGCCAAGGTTGCAGTGATAGAACACAAGAGTTGAGCAGTCCATGCTGAGTTCCAATCAGGCCTTGCGTAGGGCCTGGGGACTGCAGTCCATCTCTCGCCCACACAGATATAGTTCCGAGAGAACATTTCCATCCATGCCGCTGATTCTATTCCTTTCAGCGGGGACGGCCAGTTCCTTGCAGATATCAACAATCTTCTCCGCATAATGCTGTCTGATAGACTCGTCGAGGGTTGGCCATAAGTTATCGATAGTTTCCCCCGGAACGCGGCGTGTTATCATATAGTAGCGGCCATCGTACTCGGCGTGGTAGAGAATTTCAGAAATAGCAAAGCTCCAAGTCCGTTGGTAGAGCCATTCCAGTGTGACGTGTTCCCTCGTCACTTCTGGCATATCTAGAATTCTGACTTTACAAAAGGCATCGCCGAGGCTGAAGACAGCAGAAACATCCCCTGCATCATATACCAACTTGATATCGCTCGAGTCTGGTAAAGGTCGACTCTCTGGTAGTAGGAATGATGCGTCGGAGATCGAGTAACCTCCGCCATTTCCGTCTCCCCAGGTACATTCTGAAATAGGAACGCGTGAAAGCAGGAGTTTTCTCCCGATAAGCCAGGAATTGTCGTCTATCTCCCGGATCGACTCTTTGACAGGACGGTCGGCCATTTGGAAATACTGACTTTGACTGAGTTTTTTTTATGAGACTTTCGATCTCATCGATACAACGGCCGATGAGGAACCAGGTGGCGAGTCTCTAGTGATGCTGCGGCAACCCAAAATTTGGTAGTCGTTCGGCAGACAATCCTTGCAATCAGGACTTGAGAATTGTGAGTCTTTTCTGTAAATTCGACTATAATGGGTGGACAAGTCATATTTTGGGGTTGGCAGCTGGACATGCTCAGCCAGTCATTTTCAACCAAGTGGTCCACCCTCATCTCATCCCTGAGGCTCATTCTGCCTGATAGTACTTGATGGGCTGACTACCATATCCAGGTCCCGACCAGCTTGTACACTTTTGTCTTTGTCAGATATTGCTTCGCCTCCTAATATCATGATGCACCAACCATCACGAGATGCATGAAGCGTGTTGGCCTACTCGGTGGTTACATATACCCAACTTCGCCACGCCACAGCCTGGTTAGGCATTTACTGTATAAACCGCACGTTCTGCAACCTTCGAAGATGAGGACCAATGACAGTCCAAAGCAGGAGAGAAATTGTATGGGAAAGTGGTTGATGTCAGGAGGTTTCGCTAAGCGCCAGGGCGTCGTCTGCTTTCGGCGCTTAGCATATAACCCGGCGGGGCCTGCAGGTTGATAGAGAATCTTGCCATCTCCTGTATCCCCTCTTTCATATTTCAAATTTTCTTGCCGGCTCTTCTATTACTTCTAAAATCGGCCTGTGGGCTCATTGCTACTTGTAAACCATGGCTCTTTGCGAGATTTGTCAGGGACTTGACTTTGCCACTATTTCACAGACTGGTGTCAACAAGTTCCTACGACTGGATGAGGGTCCTAATCTGAAGTACTACGTCGCCCGGGATATTGATCTTGATACCTTCAGAAACGCCTTCATACCGTACCATGATACTATCGACTCTTTGCATGCAAGTGCAAAATCGTGCGATATATGCCGCGTCGTTCAGACCAGCGTTGAGAACGTTTTCAGCAAGAATCCAGGGCTAGGATCCGGCTATGAGTTTTGGATTGGGGGCCGAAATGGCTCTGATGGCTTTGAAGTCGTTGGTTTTAATGAGAGTATAACTACTGTGAACCCCATTTGCGAGCTTATGGCGGCTTTTGACTTCTGTGTCGAACGTGGTTAGTCTTTTTTCTTTTGTTCATGATGAACGTTAGCTTATGCCAGCCACAGGAAGTCCGCTCGAGCATGGGATTGACAGACACGTAGTGCCTCCATCACCCCGTTCACCTCTTGTCCTTGATCAGATTAAAGGCTGGGTACAGCAGTGCACAGAGCATCATGAACACGCGAAACCGGAGTCTGTCTCATTACCGAAAAGAGTGTTGGAGATCAGCAACGATGCGGAAGAGGTCATTCTCCATGAAACCAACGGCACCGGCGGACAGTATGCAGCTCTCAGTCATTGTTGGGGTTCTACACAGACGTTTACCCTGACTACTGAGAACATTGAGAGGCTGCGAAATGGAATCGAGGTTTGCAACCTTCCACAGACATTCCAAGATGCTATATGGTTGAGCAATCGACTTGGAATATCTTATCTCTGGATTGACAGTCTCTGCATTGTACAAGATGACCCCGCTGATCGGGTAATAGAATCTGCCCGGATGTGCGATGTCTACGGATATGCGTATCTTACTATCGCGGCAAGTCGGGCTTCCAATAGCCAAGATGGCTTTCTGGGCAGGCGGATGGCACCATCCTATATTCCAGTCCCCTTTCATAAAGATGGAGCCTCTGGCGAGGTGCTGGCCTTCGCTGTTCCGCTCAAGAACATTGGAGATTCCATTAAAAATGTTGATTTGAATGACGAGCCTTTGACGAGTCGTGGCTGGGCCCTGCAAGAGCGTTATCTATCCCAACGGACGCTGCATTTCTGTCATTCGAAGGTCTGCTTCGAATGTGATGATTGCTTCATCCTGGAAGATAAATCTTCCCCCGCTGCATCCTCCTATACGGCCGATTCATCTTGGCATCATTCCTCGACAAGGCTTACGAACGAGATGCACCATGATGATTGGCGTCGAATTGTTTTATCGTTTTCACAGCGAAAACTCACAATGGCCGACGATAAATTGCCAGCAATAGGAGGCTTAGCAGCTCATTTCTCTTTGAACTGCATTCCAAGAAGTGCTGTCTCTGTTCGGGGCAATCGGTATCTCGCTGGTCTGTGGATTGACGATATGATTCGAGATCTTTGTTGGTCGGTTGACATGATCAGAAAGAACGGAGTGCGACCTCAGAAGTATCGGGCCCCGACATGGTCGTGGGCTTCTGTGGATGCGCAGATTGACTATAAATCTACCTGGGTTCATTCACTTAATGAGCTTGCAGTGGTTCAAGATGCGCACGTGGAGCTTGAATCGCCCGAGAACAGTTTCGGAAAAGTAACAGATGGCTGGATCTGCCTGAATGTCCTCAAACTTCGACCATATACAAGAAATTCTACCGACAAGTCTCTCTGGGTTTGCGAAGACGGCGTCATTTTTCGTATCGTCCCGACTTGGGATTCAGAGCCGTATCAGGCACCAGGACAGGGAAAGCCAGCAGACCTAGCTATGGGTACCAGTGAGCTTTTCTTGATACCCCTAGGGTGGGTCGACGGCCCTATGCAAGCCAAAGACTCTGGCTCCCTTTTGGGGCCGTTATTTCTCATTCTTAAGCTAGTAGAACATCGCGTTCAATCATATGCCCAGGTACCGGGGTTTGAGAGAGTTGGATTTGGGACGGGAATTTGGTTAATGGATGCAAACGAAGGCACGGATAGAGAAGGGTTGAAAGGGCTGATTATTGAAAAGTATGCTGCTGCGAAAGACCAAGGTGATCTAGAGACCATCATTCTGGTATGAGGCAATACTTCTATAGGACATCATCGGCTTCGGTCACCAATACAACCTATCAGCAATAATTTCATTAAAGCTTCAGTATCTACCGGTACCTGAGGTGAACAGCCTCTCTTGTCACCCGTAGAGATGGCCTCGCTATAGCTAGCATGTTTAGCCAGCATCTACCTTCTATTAAACACTTGTCTGAACAATGACGGCTCTATCGCTGCGCTACGAGAGCTATAAGCTCTAGGCTTTGCCTCTTCCAGACCTCTCTGGAGACCCTAGTCCCGTGCTTTATTTCCTTTGTATATGATAAAGTCCTTCAACTTAGCCATACCCATGTGGTCCCCTTCGACAGTTTCTGCTATCTCTTTGTCGACCCAGCCGTGGGTGTAGCCACCACCAAAATCAATCATCCAGGCATTGCTATCCTGTTCTATCAAGACGTTCTCTGCCTTAACATCTCCCCAGACTATGCCATTTTTGTGCAGTTCTGCAAGGGTGGTATCAAGCTGGCTTATCCATCGTTCTCTGATCTCAGGAGGGGGACCGTCGAGGCCAGAGGGATCGATCCTGTAGGCTAGCGGGCTAGGTCCACAGTCGATATAAGTCATCAACAGACCAAGAACGAAGTCACGGTCATCCATGACGATGCCATACACATGGCACAGGTTCAGTCGGGAGTCCAAGCCAGCAGCGTGGATTTTCTTGTAGGTTTCAAGCTCCCGTTTGATCTGGACGCCAGAGTGACACGGCTTAAGGAAGCATTCAGTCTAGCCGTCATTGATAAGAACCTTGCGGGGTGTCTTGAAGAGCGCGTCTTCGGGGTTTTCGAATTTCATGATTATTTCAACGGGATCGTAGGACGTTGTCCATGTTTCCAGGTCGTCAAGAACGTCGTTGTGAAAGACGGAATACGATTGTCGAGGGCGAAATTTTTCCGCCGGGATATGGCGTGGCAACGGTTTTGCGTCAACAACGTCCAGTTCAAGGATAAAAAACGGTGGGAAAAAGCGATCTTTCAGAGTGAGCTTGATGTCCTCTGGGGGGCATGTCAAGCTGGGTGCAAGCTCAGCGAAAAGCGGTTCAAATGGGGCTATAACCCATTCGTAGTCGTCAGTATCGCAGACATCGACGAGATCTTCTTGACCAGACCGGAGAAGCTCTCGATATGAGAAGTACCTTTCCGTCATAAGGGGAGAATTGACAAAGTTGGATGGGGAGATATTGATGTAAAAGACCTTGCCGTTTCGACGGAGCGAAAAGTGAAAATTTTTGGCATCATCGCTGGTAATCTGGTTTCGATCTCGTATCTTGATGCAGTAGCCATCTTGAGGGGGGGTTGGTGCTGTTCAAAGGAGAGAGTTTTTGTTGTCCTACATCTCGACCAACACTGATTGATAGTCAAAGGAGGTACTATTATCCCGTTCCGAACCGAGCGGCTAATAAGTTCATATAATAGGTTAGAAACTACATGCATGTCTCTTCCGCATCATCACACAGCAACTTCCCGTAACGAGCGACACCTTAAGACGGACCACTAAGAGGACGAAATTTCAAGAATTCATAAGCTTATCTTGCAATTACTAGTCTCGTTTCTAGATTAACACATTAAGCTTCAGGCTTTCTCGCATATACAGCGCAGCTATAAATTGATCAGTATTCATCCTCTCTGAACGGGATAGGTTCACTTACATGGGCCAGTAAGCGTGGATCTTAGGGTTATTCCACTCAGCCCTTAACTGAGCCAAGAACACCTGAACCTCCTCAGGACTCCAGCCAAGACCTCTCGTGAAAGGAGCCATAGTCAGTGCCTCGAGAGCTGAGTTTGCATTCTCCTTGTTCCAAGCGCCGAGCTCCTTAATCTTGGGGTCCTTGGGCCAGCGGTTGGTAGGCCACTTGAACCTCGTCTCAACGATATCGACAAATCCAGCCTCTTTTAGGAGGTCCTTGAACCTGGTGGTTCTTTCGAAAGAGCGGTTGAATTTTCCGGCTGCTTCGTCGAGGAGTCTGCACCATTTGTAGATGGTGGTGTCCTCGGTCAGGGTATCATCATCGCAGCCCATGATGACATCAACATCTTGAATCTCGACGTAGCCGCCGGGAGTGAGGTTGCTGAGCATGTTAGAGTTTTTGTTGATTAAGGATAGCAGGTGAGCTGACTTACTCGTATATCTTTTTGAAGTAGGACTCCCAGTTCTGGATGCTAAAGTTCATGAATCGGCTGTGGATGTAGTCAAATGGCTCGCTGTATGTCCACTCTTCATCGATATCATCAATCTCGAATCGAACGTTAGGAGGAACGCTAAGGCTGGTTAGCCGCGCTCTAGTCAAGCAGAAAGTAGAATCTTACAAGTTGGGCTGGCTTGGGGATAGATCGACGCCAATGACCTGTTTTTCTATGAGTAAATGCACCAATCTCACACACAAATGCACTTACTGTTGCACTTGGGTGCTCGTCGGCAAAATCAATTGCCCAAATACCAGTGCCGGTGCCTACATCGAGAACGCGCTTGACATCTGAGTCTGGAAGGTTGGGAGGACTCATGCCGAGTTTGTTGTCAAAGGTTAGAAGACACAGGTGATGCTGGAGGTCTAGAGGGCGTTAGTAAACAGTATTTGTCAAGGTATGTGAGGTCTCTCACCTAGTCGTTCATTTTCCTCCTCGTCATTGGGAAGATTGTATTCTACACGCAGCAAATGTGAGTGCTGGGTGCCTGTGATTGCGGGGTTGACATACTGCCATCCTTGTATTTGTGGTAGGTTCTTCCATTCTCCTGACGGTAGTCGTAAATCGAGCTCCTCAGACTTTCAGTTGACGAGGCATTGATCTTTTTGACTCTATTAGCGTGATATTTCGGAGAATTTTGAGTGAACCAAAACAATACCGTGCCAAGAGAAGAGTCGGCGTCACTCTAATTCGCCTAATATTAGCCCAGTCCAAACCCTGTCACATCGCAAGGTACAAACTAACGTTGTCATCAGGCGCGGTATCAGGATGCGCTTCGATAGTAGTCATTTTACCGAAACTAGATACTTTTCTATGATAAGATGCTAGTTGGAAGGATCAAAGGATCTTTGGAGAAATGCCGCAGTGATCGGGTTATATAGCGCTGATCCTTGTTTGCCCGTGTTATCTCTTTTCTCCGCATCCACTATCGACCACCATGCATTGATGGCATGTTTCTCCGAGGTCTGCGTGCATGGGTGAGATCCGATTTGTCGCCCATGGGGAAATTTACGGTGATACTACCTACGCCGCTCGCTTACTTGAAAAGAGTCCGGATGCCGAGGCTTTGATTCGTTGTTTTTTTTTTTTAGCCTTTTGCGCATGCTTAAAACATCATGGGAATAGCACGCCAAGCTTTCCAGTACACTGATTTCGGGTCCCGCGGCGCTGGACTCGGGGATGACGGGCGCTGATCAGTCCTGGGGTTGTAGTGGTTCTTGTTTGCGGGCGCATGCAACTGAGGAAACGCATAGCCGAGAGTTTTGAGTCGCAGAGATCTAAATAGAGATTAACAGAACATAAACACCGTGTATTTCGATGAGGGTACTGTAATGGCATGTGCTACGCTGAGCGACTTGGTCTTGGCAGTACATCCATTTCAGCCCTTGACTACACTCCTACGTCAGAAGTTCTGACACGTTTCTAAAACCTACACAATACAAAGTAAGATACTATGTAAGATATAACTAATATTTGCTCTATCCATTCGGCATATGACTAACATAACGATAAGAAAATATATATTCATAAGTTAATAGTATAGGTTTATATACATCTCTTCCAACTATTACCTACGCTTTCATAAATTCTCAATAGGTTAAGTCTATATTTAGACTTCAGATATGTACATGGCCCAATCAAGATGCAAGGCTGTGCTTGAGGCTTCGGGTGGCTGGCTGAAAGACCGCAGCGTAATTCCTCTGCCGGGCTGAAAGCCTAGCTCACCTAAACCTCAACCTGGTTGCAAAGTCGCACAACGCAATATGCTAGACCCAGGTGACTACACTGTTGGTTGGATCTGCGCTTTATCTACAGAATACCTCGCAGCTCAGGAATTTCTCGATCAAGAGCATGGCCGACCAGGATGGCGCTCACCCAAAGACTCCAACGAATACTTTCTGGGGGCCATAGGCAGACACAATGTTGCCATTGCAGTCCTTCCAATGGGCGAATACGGTACCGCTTCGGCTGCTGACGTCGCGATAAACATGCTGCGCACCTTTCCCAATATTAAGATCGGTCTTATGGTGGGTATCGGGGGTGGCTCACCCAGTCTTCCTGGACGCGATATCCGTCTTGGCGATGTTGTTGTCAGCTGTCCAGAGAACGGCCACAGCGGCGTGTTTCAATATGATTTTGGCAAGTCTATACAAGAGAAAGCGTTTAAGTATACGCAATCGCTGGACCGACCTCCACAGGCTCTGCTTACTGCTCTGGCTGGACTTCGAACGCAGCACGAAAGAAGGGGGAACGGACTGTCGGAAGCAGTGGAAGAGATTCTAAACAAAAAGCCCAGACTAAGGCGCGAATACGGTCGACCATCGCCTGATACGGATATACTTTTCGAGTCCAATTTTGTACACGTTGGTCATCCATGTGTCGAAACATGCCACAACCACTCAACGAACAAGATACAACGACCAAGAAGGGAGCCAGGGCTTGACGATGACCCAGCCGTTCATTACGGGACTATCGCTTCGGGCAATACTTTGATGAAGGATGCCGTTGTTCGTGATCTACTTGCCGCGAAGAAAAACGTACTTTGCTTTGAGATGGAAGCTGCTGGGCTTGTCAATCGCTTCCCGTGCCTCGTCATACGTGGGATCTGCGACTATTCAGACTCGCACAAGTCCCAGGAGTGGCAAGGATATGCTTCTATGGTGGCAGCTGCATATGCTAAAGATCTTATCGGCTTTCTAGTCCCAGAATTGGCTCAGTCGGAGCAAAAACTGAGTTCAATCCTTTCCGGTAGTAAGTGATACTCCAGCTCTTATCACAACCTCTTGCCAACAGACTCTGATAACAGACAACAGTTCTGGAAACGGCGACAGAGACCCACTGCATTGTTAAGGAGATCGAGTCACGACAACATGCGCATGATAAAAAAGGAATTCTGAGTTGGCTCACCAACACATCTTTTGGCGCACAACAAAGTGATTTGCTAGCCAAACAGCAACCTGGAACCTGCCAGTGGTTTCTCGACTCTTATAAGTATCTAAATTGGGTAGAGAAAAGCAATCAGACCCTGTTCTGCCCCGGAATCCCAGGAGCTGGAAAGACTATCCTCTCTTCGATCGTCATCCACGACTTGGAAACGAGGTTCACCAACAACACAAAAACGGCGCTCGTCTATTTCTACTGCAGTTTCAAGAACCAGCAATACCAAGATGTCAGGGTGTTATTGGCAAGTGTTTTGAAGCAGCTCTGTCAACAGTGGCCTAATGTCCCCGATGTCGTAACGTCTCTCTATAACAAGCACGAGAAGCAAGAAGGCATTGCTTCAGTCGAAGAGATAACCGAAGCTCTTTACTCTGTGGCTTCAAACTTTTCACGGGGTTTTCTTGTCGTTGATGCACTGGATGAATGGCAGGAGATGGAAAGCGACCGAACATTAATGATCCGTGCCTTGCTGGATCTGCAAGCCAAGACAAATCTCAACCTTCTTGTCACCTCACGCCCCATCGAAGATATCAAAAGGTTATTTCAGAGATACCGATCAATTACCATCTCGGCTTCGAAAGCGGACATCGCCCTTTACATCGACAGTCGTAAAGACAGGTTGCCGAAATTTGTAACCGAAACGGCTGGATTATTGGAAGAAATTCAGAAGACTCTCTCTGAGGTTTCCCAGGACATGTAATTCTTTCTGATGCTTTGTGATTCACTAAATTCACTGACTATGTCTTCAGGTTCCTGATACCTCAGCTCTACCTGGAATGGCTCAGAACAGAAATCTCCGTCAGAGACTTGGAAGCCACGTTGGCACAGCTCGCAAATCAGAGCGAAAAGAACGACCTTGGCCATATCCTGTGCAAAGCCTATGATGAAACAATGGAACGGGTATTTGCACAGAACCCACGTCATAGAGAACTGGCCCGTAAAGTATTGTCCTGGGTCGCGTTCGCTCAGGACAAGCTCACGACACTCCAAGTAAAGCATGCTCTTGCGTTAAGAGATGGTGACACCGCACTCGATATCAATGGCATGCACGATGCCCATCTTATGGTATCGGTGTGCTGCGGTCTGGTTACAATTGACAAAGCGAGTGACGAATTTCGACTGGTTCATTACACTACACAAGAGTACTTTAGAGACAACCAGTCACGGTGGTTTCCTGATGTTCAGCAATACCTCGCAAAGCAATGTCTCTCTTACCTATCACTTCGCAACTTTAAACATAGCGATGGTTCAAAAACTTTCGAAAACCGTCGCTCCCGAAGGTCACAATATCCGTTCCACAGATATGCCGCGCGGAATTGGGGCAATCACGCACGCAGCATTCCAGAGAAGCTCTGTGGAAACATAGATGAGATAATATTGCGTTTTCTCGACATATCATGCTTTGATGTCGCAGCGGAAGCAGCAACAAAGGGGACCCTGAATGGCTCGTGTAACTCGATGAACTGTTTACATCTAGCTGCACATTTTGGGCTCGAGAGGTTATTTGATGTCTTGGTGAGAAGGCATGCTGTAACATCAAAAGACAATTCAGGTCGAACTGCTCTAAGCTACGCTTGCCATGGTGGTCATAAAGCTGCTGCAGAGTATCTTATATTGAGATTGTTGGTCTGCGAAGGAGGTACTTTGAATGAGCAGCATTCAACCACTGGACGAACGCCGTTACATTTAGCAGCGTCTCAAGGTCACGCGGAAATTGCTAGGCTACTTCTCAAATATGGCGCAAACGCTCAACTGAAAAACTCGTATGATGGTACACCGACTTTGGAAGCTGTTCGCCGAGGCCATCATGGCGTACTTGAGTTATTATTAAACGCCATAGGAAGCCAAACGGATCAGGTTTCTCATGCGATAGAGCAGGACTTACACATCCAAGCTGTTAAATGTGACAACCTAGCGGCTCTTCAGCTCTTCCTTGATAGGGGACTGGGAGTAGATACTTGGGGTAAGACCGGGAGATCATGCCTCATGGAAGCGATCAAACTGGGTAAGAAGGCAGTTGTCCGATTGCTACTCGACAGAGGCGCGAATCCAAACAGCCGAAGCAAATGGGGTCTCACGGCATTGATGGATATTGACTTGTCAAACTCCAATACGGCTAGCCTTCTTCTCGAGCGAGGTGCTGATCCTAACCTACAAGGCGGCTTGGACGGCACGACTGCGTTGATCGTCGCAAGCCAAAAGGGACGAAATGCAATCGCCAAGCTACTTCTTGAGCATGGCGCTGACCCAAACACGACAGACAACTTGGGTGAAACGGCTCTTTTGGCCGCTTGCAGGCTCAACACCGATGAGGATGGCTATAGTGAACTGGTCAAGATGTTACTCGACAGCGGCGCCTCGGTTCACGCTCAAAACAGGACTGGCTGGACACCCTTGATGGGGGCGAGCAACTATCGGCAATATGCCGCAGTCGAGCTCATCCTGGAGGGATATCCTGCACTAGACCTACAGAATGAAGAGGGTTTGACGGCTCTCATGATGTCTGTGATCAGACGCGAGTCGGCAATAAGCCACCTTCTCATCAACAGAGGAGCAGCTGTCGACTTTCAAAGCAACAGTGACTTCGGTCGGACCGCTCTCATGAACGCTATCATATCGTGCGATGAGACTACGAGCGAGATGATTATCAAAAGAAGCAATGCTCTTAACATGAAAGATCGCGATGGGATGACTGCGCTTGACTATGCTTTTGTTAAGAGTTATAAGATGACGGCAGAGGGGCGCAAGGTTATCAAGCAGCTACTGCTGGAAAGGGGAGCAAAGGCCAATGTGTACAAACAGTTTTTTACGCGGGCGGGTTTGCTCACCTGAGTATGAGAATCGAGGTCGGTAGATTGGTAGAAACATTTAATAAGTCGAGTCTGGGACTATACAAGAGTCATTGTTGTCTCAGATTGCATGCCTTACTTGCTACGGGACAACCTGACATTGTGTCAAATACACACATATCCTTCACTGATAGCTATCTGCCGAAGCAATCAACAATCGTCAAGCTCCTAAGTGATACAAGAGACGCTTCACGCTGATAGCATCAATGTGTTGAATTGATGTGCTTGATGATCATTTCCCTTGGAAGGTTTAGCAATGATATAGCGTACGTGTCAAAAGTCGCAAACTCGTATAAGTCATATATCAAGCGTTTCGCGTTAGAAGAGTGGAGCGAGCAAATGGCTCGTAATGATTTGGTTGCTATTATGGTGGTTGTCAAGGTGCTAACTGAAACACAATAATTGCGCGACGTCATGACTCAATTATCTGTGTTATTTTATAGTCGAAACATTCCAACTGCCACTCTGAAACTGTGCCTGAACTGTCAATGTCTTGCTGCGACACTGGTCGCAATCTCGTTGAAAGTGTATCTGGTGGTGCAACCCAGCGAGTCATTAGGTGCAGGAGATCATAGCAAAACAATCCGCCCCAAAGAGATCAACAAAGCTGAAACTTTCGTCTAAATGTCAATCAGCCGATGCGCGTAGCGTGTTCCGAAAAGATTTCGAGAAAAGGTAAGGAAAAAGGAAAACACTAGCTTCTAGGCCCGTCGAAAATCTCACGGACTGACACACACTACATCCCCATCGCACGGGCTAAAAAATAAATAAACAAAAACACAGCCGACAGGTAATTTTGACAAGCCAGCATATCCATTCCAGCTATCGAGATCTTTCCCGGTTTTGCAGGCTGAGAAATACGGACTTGGTCAGTGCCGCTTCATGCGAATCAAGGTCTGACTTGGATGAATCAAAACTTTATAAATCAAAACATCGTCTCCGAGAGGGAAAAAACGTCATTCCAGCGGGTTCGCAGTGGGTTGGGCTTCGTCTGTCGGAACCTAACTCCCTGTGGCATCAAGGGAGCGGCTGGGATGACCCTGAGATTTTAAGATTGCAAGTCAGGTACACAGGCCATTCCATTGGCACAAACCCCTGCCAAGTCTCGAGGTTGGGCGCGTTTGGGTACCTGCTCGGCATTGCCTAGTCCCTGTGGCCTTTGCCTATGCACCCCGCCGCGCTGACAGGACTTTTTTATTTGGCCCATGCAGGGACCTTTGGACTGTCTGTACATATATCAAGGGGTCCTGTCGGTCGGAGGAGGCCTCGGGTTCTTGTTCAGACGAGGTCTACTCATCACCGACTACAAAACAAAAGCGGGCGAAGTTTCTAGTCGCTTTCAGAGCAAAGCAGTGCAGTCATGGCACCAAAACTAAGCTTCGCCCAGCTCGAGCAGGCTGCTCTCTACATCATCCGTCTCATTGCAGACATTCCCGGTCTCGAGAACACACGTCTCGCAATTGTTGGTGACCTGGCTGTCACCAAATACTTGCCACGACATGACCGCATAGCAGTGCGTATTTTTTCTCATTTCTTTTTTCTGACTCTATCTAACTCCCCAACAGAGCATCGATCTAGTCATCAGCAAGTCCTCGTCGCCCGGTCGCGTTAGGAAGGAGATTGTCGGCCACCCCATCACTCCCCTTATCGAAAAGTCCGGAGCTGCCTTTTACCGACACACAAGCGGCTGGGAGATTGAGGTCAAGCTCATCCCTGACTGGCTCAGCCCTTACCTGCCCGACTCGGCCAAGCGTGTCCGGGATGTCAAGGGCGAGAGCACTCTGCCCTACATCTCTCTCGAGGACCTCATCATCTTCAAGATGGACGCCTGCGGTCTCCACGAGAACGACCTTAGCAAGCGACGAGACGCTTGCGATGCTGCTGCCCTGCTGGAGCTGGCCTCTGAGCACGGCGCGCTGAAGCTCGATGAGGACAAGACCGAGCGAGCCGAGGAGGCTCTCGCCGACATGGTCGAGTTCTCTGGTGTTGAACATGACAAGGGCTGGTGGCAGCGATGTCTAGGCATGGTCAACGACAAGCCCCGAACACCCCAGGAGATCCTTTCCGACATTGCCGAACGACCCCAGACGGCCTCATCCTCGCGATCCTCCGTCCATTCCTCCATCTCCCGCGCCTCATCCTACACCAGCACCACATCCTCCCACTCATCCGCCTCCTCCATCTCCTCCACCTACACCGACGACGTCAAATCCCCCAAGTCGCCCATGGCCGAGAAGAACGGCCGTCCCCGCAAGATGAGCGTCACCAAGAAGACGTCGCGCCACAAGCGCCACACCTCGATTGGCGCGACCACCTCCGTCAGCGCCCTAGACGCCCAGATGCACCGCCTCGAGCTCGACCGACCTGCCTCGCCTGGCATTGCCCTCACAAACCGCATTTCTTAGATACAGAGTTTTACAGGAGTTGGATACTGGAAGTTACGCTACTTGTACATCATAGGATACCCTCGATACCCCAGAATTTTGTGGCTAGCGTGTATTTTAATGTGTACGAATGGCAGATTGGCGAGGATTTCTTTGTTTTTTGGAAAAAGTTTGGGATAAAAAGTTTGGAGTTTTGAGCTGCAAAATGGGGTCCTCTTTTTAATGTGCATCATATTTGTTGGGATATTCTATGGGCTTGTACTTAGACTTTTCTCTCGGCTAGTTTTTCTTTGTCCTTATTGATTGCAAGCGTTCATTTACAATGCCATTGACTTTAGTGTCTTGTGAAGGGTGCGACCGTGAGCATCGATTTGCCTATTTGGGATGACTTCCCAATCAAGATGGTCGGCACGTGGCCGCTTCAACCTTAATATGACTTCATCTACCCATTAGTTTCATATGTAGAGCATTCGATCGTGAATGTTATCGAGTGAGCTTGTCATTTTTGTGATAAAATCGCGCCCGACATTGACGTGGACGATGAAAATACCGTGAAGTGTTGCAGGGGGGCCGTATCACAACAATCCAGCTTGCTGCATGTACATGACTTGTTTGCCCTCAATAATCCTCAAAACTTGCATCCATATCGCCCCGTGGATATGAACATCGATTGCTATTTCAATACACCACAGAACAAGGCACTGGACATAAATTCCATGTCGATTGTCTCGTACAGGGTAGTAGAGCGAGGTAACTGCAACAGTGATGTTTTTTAGCGATCGGAGTTCATCGCTCATTAAAGAAGGTCAGCGTCAGGGTCCAGGGTTTTGTTTAAATTACAAATACTCGGGCTCCATTATGGAATCTCCCCGGAAACACTGTAACGGACAGCTGAGCTAATCCTTTTGAAGCGATGACACCGAATCTAATTAAAGCTGTCGTCTTTGAACCGGGGAGATTCGGATCCGGCGCCACTCAATGTTTCATTGACGGACTGTAACGCTATTGTAGCGTCGTTATTTCCGCCGAGGGACCCCGATGATAGCGGCTGATTAGTTTCTTGACATCTTCATAAATAAAAGTAGGAGGCAGACCCTTTGTGACTGAACAAATAAACTCAACCAAAACTTCAGATTTTATTCCCTTCAGTTTTAATTTATACAATGGGGAAGGACGAAAACGACAACTTCGTAGCCTCCGAGTTGGGCCAGCCCACTCGTTACATCACAGACCACAATGACGACGGCAAGGCAGTCTTCAACAATGCCTTTGACGAAAAGGTCTTGCGAACTTCACTTCCTGGAATCATTCTCTATGATTCCTTCATTTCGAAATCAAACCCTATTCAAATGAACGATAGCGCCGACTTGAAAACTGCTCAAGACCCACCTCAAGCAGCAAGCTTGGTTCCTCAAGGACATACTGTGGCAAGATTCATCGACTTTCTTCCCGGACAGCCAGAGATTTGGCACCGCACCTTGTCACTCGACTATGCTGTCTTGATTTCTGGAGAATTGGAGCTGCTTCTTGATTCGGGAGATTCCAGACTGCTGCGACCTGGAGATCTCATCATTCAGCGTGGAACTGAACATGCCTGGAGAAATCCACACCCCAGTCAAACAGCGCGCTGCTTTTTTGTCCAGGCATCGTCTGAGCCGTTGGTTATTAACGGGAAAACGTTGGAGGAACACACCGACTGGCCAAGGGGATGCAGCCAGTAATATGAGCATTAAGTAGTGTCCAAGAACATGCGAGTAATACCCATTCAGGTTTTGGTACCTTGCGATGCTGCGATAGGGTTACTACTGCGTATTACTATGACGCCTCAAGGTTTCAACGAGCAGCCCCGAGGCCTGTACAACACACCCATTTCTTAAGCCTGCAATGTTTACTGCAAAAGGGGTTTAATACGTTTGTTGAGAGTACGATGCTTGGGAATACCAGGGAAGGTGTAGCTTACTACTTTTGGATGCCTTAAAGGGCTAAAGGATTGACGAAATGGACTATTTATGCGCAAGGTGGATTCATGTAGGAAGATAGCCGTGATTTTCCATTGATACTAATAGTTCTCTGCTTGTGCTCTCTGACAAGCAAATCGATTATCATCACTAACCAGGCTAGGGAAAATCCCGAATCGAAGATATACTATCTGTAGAGATATATGTAACTACTATGCGGAGATATCCTGCTTTTTCAACACGCCCGACAAACTTACTTGTCCGTAGACTTGTTGACCCGCTCCTCGTATAGAAAATGTCCTTTGTAATTCATATCTTCATCGTGATATATGTGTACGGCTTGGGATCTGTTCGCCTGAGCCTGGGCTTCCGTTGAGAGTAGAACAGTGACGTGTGGAGTAGGATCGGAGTTGCTGGTATGGGACGGATTCCTGCAACAGGTATCAATATTCGCGTAAAAAGGTAGGAACATGTATGAAGTATCTCACTTCAGCTTAGCCTGAGTGAAATGAGCAAGATCGTGCTCTTGAGTGGCTCTCTCGATCAAGTTTAGGGTTTGGTTTCTCAACGGCTGTTTGTTGAGCCGCTGCGTCAGGATAACCAAACCACGTGGAATGGGAGTCTTGTTGATTATGTTGAAAGTATAGTGTGTAGGATCAACAAGAGAAAGAGATTGGAGCCAAGAGAGTATGAATTGCAAGATGTAGAAGAACTGGTTTCTTCAGGGAAAGCGAGGTATTTATACTCCACAATTGGGAATTTCAAAGGTTAGATGGGGACATGTGTACACAACCTATTGTAGTAACCAAATCCAGAGCTCGCATTATTCTATTTTCATCTATCCAGTTATCATCGGTCATGGTTGGGTGAGAGATGTGAGTTTTCATACAGAATTCGTTTCGATAGCCGCCAAATCCATGCCATTTTACGTATCTTAGTGACTTCTGTGGGGGTCGATGGGCATTTCAACAACTTTAGACCACTGGATAACCGCGCGGGTAAGCTGGATGCGTTGACGCGCGCGATTACAATGCAAACGTACAATTTGATTTGAATTTCCTGGGATCCCCCGCCCAAGGTGATATGGTAGAGTGCTATTTCGGTAGACGCTGCCGCAGGCGGCAAACTGTTGAAATTGATTGATTATCGCGAACATCACATGCATACACGTGATACCTAAGCCACGTCTTTCGCAAAATCGAAGGAATGCTTCATTACACATTCTCTCAGCATGGCACTCCCAAGGTTCTCAACCGCACCGACTCGTCCTCTACGCGTAAATCAACAAAGAATCTCCAGTCGCTTGCTACAGCTTAGCGTGCCGAGTCGACGTGGTTTTCAAATGATTACGCGAATTTATAAATGCGGCATTGATGCCGAGCCGTTGCACCGGTATCAATCTGGAGGATATCATCCTTTGGCGCTGGGCGACACCCTTAAGGATGGCCGTTACAAAATACTTCATAAGCTAGGATGGGGTGGCTACTCCACTACATGGGCAGTAAGAGATCAACAGTATGTTTATTTGCAACGTATTTGATGTCGCGAGCAACCCATCTCTAACCTCCAACAAGACAAGATCAGTATGTCGCCGTCAAAGTTGCGGTCTCCGAGCCCGGCCATAACCGTGAGCTTGAGGTTTTGCAAGAACTGTCCACTTCTCTAAAATATCGTCTTGGGCGGTCCCACTTACTCCAGATGTTGGATCATTTTACTTTGACAGGCCCCAACGGAGTCCACGACTGTCTTGTGCTGGAACTTATGGGGCCTAGCGTGGCGGATATTGTCGATTCATACTGTAGAGATGATCGGCTTCCGGCCGAGCTTGCAAAACGCTTTGCTAAGCAGGCTTTCCAAGGGCTTGATTTTCTATCACAATATGATATTGGTCATGGCGGTAAGACTGAACAGTTACATATACTTTTAGCGCGTCTTTCTGAATTAGCTCTTAGATCTCCACACCCGAAATCTGGCAATTACCTTTCCCAACGTGGATTCTTTGGATGAACGCAGCTTTCTTGACACACTTGGCGAGCATGAAATGGGCCCTGTAAGCAGGGTGGACGGCAAGCCTTTGGAGAGCTGCGTCCCGTCACATATCATTCGCCCAGCTATATTTCGGAGAAAAGACCGCCTCTTGTCGTCATCATCCATCAAAATCATCGATTTTGGAGAAGCTTTCTTCAACAACAAACCTCCCAGCACACTGCACACTCCATTATCTGTACGAGCACCTGAGGTTGTTTTTGGAGATGTACTAGACCGTCGTGTTGACCTATGGAGTGCTGCTTGCCTGGTAACGTATCCTCCCATTATACCTATAGCACGTGCTAACTGCTATATATAGCTTTTTGAACTCGTCACTGGTCAACCCCCTTTTGACTCTATCGTGCCGAAACCCTCGCTTCTTGTTCAGCAAATGCTTGACTTTGCCTCCGATGAGCTGCCACCACGGTGGCGCGAGAAATGGGAGGTGATGCAAAAAGACCTACCAGAGGACGAATACAGCTACACGCTTGAAGGATGGTTGGAAGAAGTTTATTTCGACAGTCATAGGACAGCTGAATTTACGAAGGAGGATATCGCAAAGGTGGCTGGGTTGGTCGCACGGATGTTGAAGTTTAAGCCTTTTCTAAGAGCTACACCAAGCGAGATACTTGCAGACCCTTGGTGGTCTGATGTTTAAGGCAACTGTACCCAAACAATACAAATTCGTCAATCTTTCCGAGTTTCTCCATAACTTGAATGAGGAGTTTAGCTTTCATCCGTCGCCCACTGTGCTAGAAGGAGTTGAGCCTGGGGAATGAGTGATTCGACCAGTTGTTCCGCCATGCCTTCTATCAAATCACCGCGACCTTGAAGTGGGAGGGACTCTTCTAAACAGAGTTCTAGAACCGCCGTAGCGTTCTCATGATCGTCCATACCATCATGCAATCTGGCCAACTGGTAAAGAAGCTCAAGGCATTTGTACCATGTAGTCGAAGAAAGGCCAGCCTGAGCTTCAGTGACATCCGGAGGTCCGATATTTGCGAGGGCGCTTTTTACCGCTTGAACGGCCTGGGAAAGCATGGATAGTGCCATGAAACAGTCGACAACTAGTTGCCATAAGTCCGCATCATTACGGCGCAGCTTTACTGCCCGACGGTAGTAGTACAACGCAAAAGACAGCCTGTCCAGCGTCTCATAGGCGTGGCCAAGACCGACGAAGCTACGGTAGTCGTTCTGGTCGAGGTCGATTGCACGCCAGTAACACTCAACAGCAGCGTGCGTGTTTTTCAGCTGCGTGTATTCGTGACCTAGAAAGGTCCAGGCACCAGAAAAACCGCGACCTAGGTTCAAGGCTCGCGTGAAATATACGACGGCATCTTCATGATGATTCGATAAAGAGAAGTAATTCCCGATAGCACAACAGGTTTCTGGTCGATAACGGTCGACTGATGAGAAAATTTGAGCGACAAAGGCAAGCCTATCCTGGTGGTTGAGAGTGTGTAGAACGTTGTAATATTGTTCAACACAGCCCAGTCGCATGGGGTCGGACACGGTCATTGCCCAAAAAAGAGAGCTAGCCTCAGTGATATCTGCATTCTTGTAAGTAATGAAAGGAACCACATAAGGTAGGGAATATCAGGCAAATACCTCTTCTATGATAGTGAACCAGTGCTTGTTGTTCTTGAATGAAGAAACTTCCAGGAAAGATGCTTCGAAGCTGGGAGAGCTCAGATAGAAGCGTAGCAGAAACCTGATGCAGCTTTTGCCGACAATATACTGAGAAGATGAAACCCATGATACTCGGACTCAGTTGAGCTTGTACCCACGCCAGCTTAAAGTGGTTAGCGACTGCTTCGTAGTCTAAAAGAAGCGAAGAGGGGTCATACATGTTTTGCATTGCGAATCAGGCTGCTCAGTTCTTGCCATGCGCCCCAATTCCAAACGTTGAAGGAGACGCTTTTCAGCAACCAAGAGATTGCAAGGTCTTTGCTTCCATCTTTGTTCAATACCATCCCGTAACTAGAGTGATAGTCAGTATGGTTTATAGTAGACTTGACACACGAGAGACGCAACAAGTATTCCAGCCAACCTTGACTCACTCGATGCTTGCTGGCACCAGTTTTTATCTCACCAAACCAGATATATAACATGTGCTTGATGGGAACCAGCTGCTTATTCGTGACTTCTCCGTTGTCTGACGGTCCGAGAACTTGTCCAAGCTGCTCAGCCTTGGTCTTCTCCCCAGATATGAATAGTGCGTAAAGAGCAAGAAACAGACTCTTTTGACTGATTCCCTTGATAACGGAAGCAATAGCATTGTGGCTAGATTGCTTAGAGGGTTCATGTTGGTATTGTAGAGAACGACCTTTAGAGAGAGAGGGTAAGAAAACAGCCGTACAGTGTTCAAATTCATGACAGTCAAAGAAAGCTTTCACTTGAAGATATTTTGGCAGTTCTTTGGCCTCCAAACGCTGTTCAAGTGTGTCAATAGGCAAGGCGAAACTTGGAACATGTTCTGTAAATGCGGTATCAGGCTCGTCACTAGGGAGGGCGATGAGCATCTCAGCAGCCCTGCGGCAGTCAGTCAGATCATCTGTACACTGCAGGGGAGGGCGTAGCTTGCCATTTAGACGCATGTTATAGGCATCTTTCTGAGCAAGGTACAACGGACTGTTGAAGAGATATACGCAGTTGGCTGCGTTGTTGCGAGGAGAGACTCATTTTTCTTACTTCGTTGAAGAGATGTTGGTGGCGCGTGATATGTTCTCTCGCGCAGCGTGAATTGATGTTTCACTCCCGCTTACCTAATCCTTGTTATTTCATGCGCGTCCACCAACAACAAAGCATCAATACAATCTCTAGAATATATCGTTTCGCCGCAGTCCTTGCCACTCTTCGCTCATGGAGGATGCAATTCGACCTAACGAGCAAGCCGCTCGGAGCATGTACGCACGAGGATACCGAACATGGTCTAGACTCTTTGAGTCTGCGTCCAAGGAAACGAACCTACCGAGAGATTGTCTGCAGCGCTTACGAAACGCCCTCGCTGATCAACCTCGATTTCCAGACAATATTCTTGTAGACAACTCATTGAGCAATGTTGCTGTAGTCAAAGCAACTACCACCTGGCTTCCTTCAGAGGAGTCAGGCCACTTACCGCCGTTTCAAGATGAAACTATTTTCCAGGTTGCTTGGGATAAACCTACCAAGGTGGTTCTGACTGCCGATATACAACCTTCGATGCCAACCCTGCCAGGCATATTTGGCAAACATAGCTGCCATATTCCTGTTCTGTTCCAGGCCTGGGCGTATGTCCTTTCCGCAAGATGGGCCGAGCTGATTCCTGGAGCACATATATCTCAGCAAGGCGAGCCTGTGGATACTAATGGACCACAATCGGGAGAAAGTAACGCAACTCCGATTATGATTAATGTTGGCGCAGTCAGCGAGGACGCCGCTCGTTGGTGGAAAGCAATTCTGTCGGTTGAGGGTGGCTGGGGTGCAACAACCCTCAATAGAAAGGGCAAGCCTCTTCATTCACCATGGTTTACAAAGATCGCATCAGAGCGTCCATTGCTGATCTTGGCAGAGATCGAGACCGCGGCCTCGGCGTCAAACAGCACTCAAACCTCATACACTACAGCATGTCGTTACATGACCGAGTATTGCAATATTCACGACATTGACGATGACTTGAGCCTAGCAGCTCTGGCAGCAGTCCTATTAATCCCAGCTATGAAATATGATGGTAGATCTATTGGGCTACCATTTCCTGAGATACCCCATGACGGGTATACCAGAGAGGGCAAGCCTACTGCAGGCTCCCATATCACAATCCCAGACCAGCTCCAGTTGGATAAACCCCTGACACTGAGTTGCAACGCCAGGGGGACGAAATCACTTCTCACAAGCGTGTTTTTCGAGCCTGGCGTGGAAAGCAACATATGTGGAATGTGGTTACGTGGTTCGTTTGCATTTCTAAACGAAGTCCAAGACAGCCATTCCCTCTTGCGGACTCTGATGAAGCGGGATCCTGAGATTGGTTTCTTATGGGTTGGTGCTTTCATCACAGGAAGTCATCACAAGGCACTTCGTGAGGGTCGTGGCGGTTGGTGGACTATTGACCTTGGAGTAGCTGCTTGGACAAACACATTAGTGTCCTTTATTCAGCTTCCAGTACCTCGTTCAACTGGAACATCATCAATTTCACGCGACGATGAATGTCGATTACTATATCCTTGCCAAGGAATTAACTACACCAACACACCACTATTCCCCTTTCCACCGTTCGGTGCCACCGACCTCAATGACACTAATCTTGAGGTCCGTGAGCATACATTGTGTGGGAGTGACCATGGCCTCAGATATGTACACTTAACCTGGCACTGCAAAGACGGCATAGAGATGAAGCAAGGACCCGAGACCCCAACCGCTGCAACCAGGCCGAAAAACGGGAATCTTATGGACAACGGCTCAGAAATCGATGTTGATTATGATGACTATGACTCAGAAGACGAAACCTCGGAAATGGTGACTCGGAATATCTTCACCTGGCTGCGTGAACAGGACGGGTTCCCGGTTGCAGAGAGAGCAATTCGCGAACATGAGTGGATCGATAACCTGGACTCTGACGACGATGAACCCATCGAGGGAGACGTACATTCCACTGCTGGGGGGCATCTCCACGGGTGGCTATTGAAAACGTCAACCCAAAGATCCAATTCCATCTGAAGGGCTGGTCTGTGTCGCGTCATCCCTTCGGCGTGTTTGGTCGCTTTCGAGTCCCTTCGATTGGCGTGCCTTGATACCAGGGAAAGTCTCAAGAAGGAAGAAGGTTTTGGAGTCGGGGTCTTGAGTAATGGCTACGTCGTTCTTGAAACATTGGTTAACATGTAAATAATGGGTTGAGTGGACGACGCGTAGTCACTCACCCAGTCTTCCCAATAGTTTCGCATGTTCTTGATGAACGGTGTTTTACTCAGCTCTCGGCATCTGAAGAGTAAGTTTCCACCCATACGATAGCGCGCATAACCATAATCGTCGAGCTCGTCACGATAGTAGTAATTGTCCTCGTTGGTGTAGAGCAAAAATGGAGGAGTAAAGTTCTTACGGGGCCCTTTTGGTACGAGAAAAGTCATCAACTCTTCGTCATCAAAACACGAATCAGAAAGAAACAATGACTTTATTGTGACTCGAGCGTATAGAACTGCATCGGCAACACCTGGAGCCTGGTCCGAAGCATTTGAAGTACCCGGATCTTGCTTGGGAGCGAGCGGGTGAAGGGAAAGCCACCTGATGAATGGGATCTGGCTAGAGGGAATGGGGATTGCTCTGTCGTGGAGTTGGCGTTCGTACTCTAGTGCAATCTGTTGCGTTGTTAGATACCAACTTGACATTTCTGTGTAGAGAGCATGAGATCCGCGGCTAACCTTGCCTTGGGAATATGAAGAAGCTTGGTGATCTCTTGACCCAACTTAATCTCTTCCCCTGCGTCTTCCATCACCCCGTCTTCTGCCCACTCCTGCTGGCGCGAGACGAGAGGCAGTGGGCTCAGCACAACCTGTCGAGCTTTGAGTTCCCTCTCGAGGCTTTCTGCAAAGCCTGTCGCGAGACCAATGTCAAGAAGATCTGTCTTGCTGCTGACACTTAGAACGTTTGTAAAGGTCTGCAATGACACGGAAACCGCTCCACTCCCTCATGAAATCGAAATACAGAGAAAACAATATAGCCATCATCCGCCATATCCAATCGTCATCTGGATGGGGATGAATGTTGATGGTCTCGAGGTCGAGTTTATCAATTTCCTCAAGCTGGCAAAGGAAATGGTAATTGTCGATGAGAAAGCCCTCTGTGCGACGGTATCGCTCATCAGAAGAGACGCGTGTCTGCTTGTATCGGAGTGTTTTATTGACCATCTCAAAGGCCGCAGTCTTGTTTCCGTTGTGCATGGTTTCATGAGGGTCGAACTCGGCGTGCATTTGTCGAATGACCGCAGAAGCCCAGGACCACTTGTTGAAGACGTGAGCCGCCAATAAATCGACCGCGAGTTGATGTGTTTCGTTGATTTGGCGAATTTCGGTTTGGGCATTTCGGGGGAGACTCTCAAACAAAGACGTGAGAATCCGGCGTTCACCTGGGAGGAGTCCAAGAACAAGGATATGTTCATAAGTGTCGACGAAACTCGTATTGCCTTTGGTCGCATCGAGAGCGCCAACGAGACATCTCATGACACGAAGAGAGACTCTTGAAGCGCTGACCCGCCAGAGCGAAAAGTCGTTGGTGACCATCTCGGAAGTGTGATTCGGTGCGCGGTCCAGATTCTTATATCGTGTTGATCGCGTCTCAACTTTTCCACTCTGATGTTATTGATGCAGCCGGGCCAACTTCACAACGACTGAATATCACGTGCGTATGCATTTATTAAGGCTTGTGTAACATCACCTGAACGATAACAAATAACTTATCGGTCCTGGATTAGCTAGTCATGGATTGCTTTCTCCTCGTGGTGTTTACTGTGAGCGAGCCAGCATCACCCAAAAACAACAATCTAGCTCCGCACGTATCATTGTAGCATCGCCAAGCATTGATATACCTCAAACCCTAGTCGGCTGTCAGATTTAAGAACAAGCTTACATGGGACGTTTATCTTACAAGTTACCACGTCATTCTCCCGTAATAATCACTTCCTACGTCACTGGGCATTGGGCCAACACTTCAGCTTGTAAAACAGCACGAGTTGCGCGATTAATTAGCCTTTTCGATAATTTTACTCTGAATCAAAGTCTTCAGCTTGCAGTTTATTAGAACTTGAATCATAATCCAATCGACATGTCTTACCTCGACCGTTCCCTACAATCATCCAGCGTCGAAGAGACGCTCGCCACCTACGACAAATGGGCCAAAAGCTACAACCAAGACGTCGAGAAGGAGGAATATGTTGGCCCCCAAATTGCCTCCGACTATCTTGTCAAGCACTTGGGCTCTGAGAACATCGCAGATGCCAAGATCCTCGACGCCGGATGCGGAACAGGACTCGTTGGCGAGTGTCTCGCAAAGCATGGCGCAAAGCAAATCGATGGCATCGACCTCAGTCCTGGCATGCTTGAACTCGCCAAGCAGACCGGAGTCTACAAGTCTCTGAACGTGGCCAACCTCGCCGAGCGTCTTGAGATATCTCCCCACTTCTACGACGCGGTCATCTGCGTGGGAACCATGACCGACGGCCATGTAGGGTCTGAAGCTTTTGGCGAATTCATCAGAGTTACCAAACCTGGTGGCTTCATCGTTTCGACTGTCCGAGAGTCGGCGTGGAAAACGAAGGGTTATGAAGACAAAGTGAGGATGTTCATCGAGGCTGGCAAGACGAAGCTTGTCAGCAATGAGTTGGAGAATCAGAGGATTGGATCTGGGGTCAAAGCATACTTTGTGATTCTCCAAGTTCAATGATCTTGAAAGTATAAAATGGGACGGAGGGATGTGAAGTATGCAAAGGTTGTGAGATGAGGCCAGCCGGTTTGAGCAGTTTGTAACTAAGCAAACTCTTGTCGAACATTCGGAGCCAGCGGAAATTGAAGTACAAGAGAAAAACATTACTGTGGTTTTTGAAGTGTCAGTAGAACGGATAACTCGGGGACGCTACTGTATTGTCTATGGCGACTAACCCGCAGCTAGTTTAGCTTTTGGACATTGGCTCTCCTGGTATATCAATTTTGAACCTAATATAGTTCGGAAGCTTCCAAACCGATAAAATCGACAAATCAATGCAAAGTGACTCACGACCGATTCCTGAAACAGGAAGGCGATGGTAAGCACGCAATGCTGACACAGGACCATGATCCCTGAAGGTAGATATGGCTTCACCGTGAGTCACTCGTATAAAGGAACTTTGTTCAACCTTGACAGATGAGCCAATTTATAGCCCTTAAAAACTACAAACTGACCAGCACCCTTTACTAGAGTACACTTTTCTCACTCTACTTGAAATATCCGCCGTAACACCACAGCCATGGCCACCGATACATACGCGACAGTATTCCAGTCCAAGCGACTTGTCTACCGCGCACCAGAAAACAATGAACAAGATAAAAACTTTCTCTTCAACCACCTCGAAAATGACCCAACCATCAGAGCCCAGGCAAACCTAGCTCTCCTACGACCCAAACCCATCAAGAAATGTGAGGAATTGCTTGAGCAGATGCAGAAGGCAACCTTGCCGGTCGTTATCAGTCTATCGCTCAAAGAAGCACGAAACCAGGGCATAGAGACTTCAGAGCCTGTTCCCATTGGTACCTTGGTCTTAGGCTGGGGAGGCAAACCTGCAGGTCAGGAACAGCACAGAGATACCAACATTGGACTTACCCTGGCGAAGGCGTATCAGAATAAAGGGTATGGAAGCGAGACTATTAATTGGGCGCTTGACTGGGCGTTTCGGTTTGGAGGCTTCCATCGGGTCTCGATTGGTACGGTCAGTTACAATGAGCGCGCGCAGCATCTGTATAAGAAGCTTGGATTTGTGGAGGAGGGGCGAAACAGAGAGGCCATCTGGTTTGATAGGAAGTGGCATGATATTGTGAATTACGGCATGTTGGAGCAGGAGTGGGAAGTACTTCGGGGTTTAGAGGAGAAGTAAGAAGTGAGTATATATCTTATGAGTATGGAACTCGGTGTAGGATCTTGTTTATATCCAGGATGGATTAAGAATTTAGACAATAGATCTCTTCAAGAAAGTATGTCTAAAAACTTAGAACACACTTTCTATGCTTAAGTCGAGCACATTTGACTTGCATGATTTCCAGTCATCTGCCAACCTTACTTGTAAGATGAAAATCTTACACCGAAAACTTATAAAAAGCTCTCTCCCTCCGTCCCACTCCATAAACCCAATCTAAACCCCCGCTCGATTTGCCGTTAATTTAACACCTCACTTCATCAGCTCACCGACACCGTCTAGCCCAACATGAAAAGAACTGGTTTTCTCGACTTGCCTCCCGAGATCAGAAACAAGATCTACAACCAAATACTTATCTACCCCGGCATAGTATTCTCATTGACTTACCAGTTGCTTTGCAGTTTCCGTCCTTCTTCGCCATACGCCGGGCCACGTTCCATGGGGTTAACTCCAAAAGTGCTATTGCTCAACAAACAAGTGCACGCCGAAGCGGCACCAATCCTCTATGGCAGAAACCGCTTTTCGATTCTAGGTACCCCGACATTGAGGATATTTATCAACATGATCGGCCCTGCCAACGCCGCCATGGTCAAGCACATCTTCTGCTATTGCCCAACATCTTGCTTTCTCGACAGCCAAGGCCGCCTCGCTCTGAACAAAGACGACGTGTTTTACATGGCGCTGAACAAGGTTATTCAAGCGTGCCCGAATGTCGTGACGGTGGAGTTTACAATTCTCAGCATCGCCTACCTTATTCTGCACTTTACTCGCAGACCCCGCTTGGCCGAGCAAATGTTCAGCGCACTCGATGCCTTGTTCAGGAGGTGGACTTTGCTGCAGAGAATAACCTTTCCTTATGAAGAGGATCCTTCAACTCGCGACTGTGTTGCCCTGATACGCAGTTTTGGATGGATATGTGAAGATGTTGTGTATGCGGATTAAGGATGGTCGGCTTCACGCACAAGATTGTTGTTCATGCATTCTTGAGCATTGTTCATCACGTCAGTCGACTATATTATATATTGTAAGAACCCAAAATCGAATATTTAAACCCCTCTCGATTCGCTTGACTTGAGAATATCAACAACCTCTTACCATCACTTCGCCCTAGATGAAGACCACTCGCTTTTTCGGCTTACCTCGCGAAATAAGGAATGAAATCTATCGCCACCTACTAACGACTTCCAGTGTAGTATTCGGGGACTATGACCTGTGCTTTCCCCGCCACGAGATGGAACCTTTAGGGTTATCCCCAAAGGTCATGTTGCTTAGCAAACAAGCACACGCCGAAGCAGCCCCAATACTATACGGCCGAAATGCCTTCTCCGCCGCATATTTGTGCCTGTTCGAGTCTTTTCTGGAGCAAATCGGTCCTGCCAACGCCAACATGATCCAGCATCTACATTTCCATTTCCCCATGCTGCTCATTGAAGATCCTGAAAACCCAGAAGTGTACAGCTGCAGTGACGAGATAAACGCAACATCTAGAAATTGCCACAACGTCAGGATACTGTCCATCACAGCGGTTAGCACCAGAAGGCTTGACTGCACTCTTGCTTGGTACGTCCGTGACCCGAATCGGTATTTGACCATGATCGATGCAAGACTCAGAGAGATTCGTTCCTTGCAAAAGATCTTTGTTCCTGTTCGACAAAATGTTGTTGTCAGTGGTCAAGGTGCCCAGATGCTCTCGTATGGATGGATTGACCCATCTATGGAAAAGTGCAAATGAGGATGAAGGACGTGGATGGTGGGCAACTCTTGAATTGTTGCAGAGACCAAATGGCCAGTTATATATTGATGGTGGCAAGGGCTGCGGGCTGTCAATTACATTCAGTGGGTAGTTTGAGTTTGTTGGGAAATGCTCTTGATTGTACTAGGAACCGTATGGCGTTGATTATATCCAAGAGACAGGGAGAAGTTTAGGAACCAAAAAATAAGTTGACAATTATTCTTTCGCATATCAGGTGACATGGCTGAAATAGAAAGCACTATCTCTATAGAAACAGCCACTCCTTGGGGACCACAGCCCGGAATTTAGACCATGAACAGGGCTTTCGGCAGCTCTTGAACAAACATCCTCCTGCTCCTTCAGACAGCTATCAGTTATGTCCGTCGTCGAGCAAAGATGGGACCGGCCGCTTCCACCTTGTTAGTGGCTCGTGGAAATATATTCATCGTAACCCACATCCCAACACACAGATCCGCGTCACTGTGCGGCGGATCACTCAGCCACAATCCAGGATGTGATGAACCATCCTCGTTAGATGCTTGGAGTGGATCAAACTCATAGACACGATAATTGGAAGCTTCCGAGTGCCTTGCTTGAGGTTCCGACCCAGCAGCAGAAAGAGAGCGCACTTGGCCAGCGCTCGTGTAGAACTAAACAATCGTTCAGCGTGGCTGCGAAAAAGTGGCTTGGGGTAGACTTACAACGACTTCATTATCATCACGTCCGATCAAGACGTCCATGCGGTTGATATGTTCTTCTACTTCAAGGTTCATCGATGCCATGATTCCCTGAACATTTCCGACATGTCTCAAAATTTTGCCTTTCCCATAGTCAAACATGAAGCCCCAAATTCTTTTATCGACGGGGTCAAAGAAAGCGTGGATATGCGACACGGTCTGCCAATTGCCTTCCTCATCCTGAGCATGCCACAATAATTTACCTGGTGTGCGACTGTTGGGCCAAACATCCATAATGCCGTGCAGCGCCAAGGCCGTTCCTTGGAGGCAATCGGGCGGTTGAGTAACAACGTAAACATAGTCGCATGCGTGGTTGAATGCCCACGCGAAACCGTCCTATCAAGCCGTTAGCGATTTCATTTGGGTAGATTGGCAGCGTTCCCACCAGCTTCTCGTATGGATTCTCAGTAAATGAAAATGAAAGCATGCGCTCCTTGCCGCCAGGGCAAGACTCGAGCACTGTTTGCCCAACTCCTGTCTTCTCAATCCTGACGCCGGTTATCCTGCCAGCATTCTCTCGCTGAGTGTTTCCAATACTGCTCTCCTGTGTCTGCCAGAAAGTAAAGCTGGCTATTCTCTCGCCTTTTTGGAAATCCAGATGATCAGTCTCACAATACCATTGGCCGACATATACAGGCACTTTTGAGCCCCAAAACTCGAAACAGAGTCCGGAGACATGGTCTTTTCCCCGCGTTCGTCCAGTACTGCCCACTGAAAGTCCCACACGCCGTATGTCGGCTAGTTTCACAGAAGTGAAGCAGTCATGACTTTTCTGAAGGATCCGGGGCGCTTTGTCCCAGTGAGCTTGGTCGAAGGGAAAGCCACGTGTCTTATCCGCACCCGCACCCGCTGCACCTTGTAGGTTGTCGAGTGTCGGTGAAACCGAGGAATTTGTGGCAAGCAGGTCAGTTGAATAAACCAACCCCAGCGATTCGAGCGCCCCTGTGGAAAACTAGGATGAGGTTTGGTCAGTCAACTACCCAAAAATGTCTAAGTGCGTGTGAGAGATACGTACTTGAACTGTGGCAAGTATTCCAGTGATGGATTCTCCGGCAGGTGAGGCGAGCCTCTGTCGCTTTTCTGGCTCATACAAATCAGAGGATCGACCCATCCGTTGAACCTCCCATAGTTTGCCACGGTTCGTTGTCATCTTAGGCCAGGCAATGGCGAATTAGCACAAGTTACCGAAATTGTCACTTCTCCGTGTCTTGAAAACATGTGAACATACCTTGAGAGCACACAGGCGGTGGTTGGAACGAGTCTTGCCTGGCACGAACTCGAGTTCAATGATTCTCTCTCCTCCGGGTCCATCCAAGGCAAACGACTGCTCAATGCAAGTCCACCGTTGATATGCCTTACTTACCACTTCCCTGAGGCCAAAGATCTTTTGAGTTCCGTCGACATAAAAGAAAGCTAACCCCCTGATGGATCCATGACCATCGTCGTGGAATGATGTGATCCGAAGGAGATGAGGTAGTAGGGCTCCCTCTGGACCTCCAAAGTCCATATTCAAACCGAAAGTCGGCTCCTGTTCCTCTTGGTAAGATGTGGAAGGCAAGATACGTTCATGGTTCGTGGTTTCAGGCTCGGCAGGATGCCACAGCCATGGCATCTGACTTATGACGTTGGACGAATCGCCATCGAGCGGGGAAGGACCAGATAGGTCTTCCAAAAGCTGAACTGATACGAATTTGAAAGCCTAAGAATGTTTGTAAGTAGATAGTCTCAGTAATATGACCAACAAAGCTTACATCGAGGCCGACCTTAACCCCAGACAATTGCTTGCCCAGTTGCGGCTCCAAAACGGCAATCCCGACGCCATCGGAAGGGCTCTGAACAGTATCGGTGGTAGTCCAAGAGACTTGGCCAGCCTCTTCCTCAATTCGGAACTCAATACCAACTATTCCGGAGGAAGATGCCGCGACTCGCATGCCGGTCAGTTGACTTTGTGAAGGGATAGAAATATGTACTTCTGATGAGGGGATGACAAAGCCAACACGAGAGATTTCTTGGGGACAACCGTTATCGCGCTTCCAAATTCTCAAACCACAAATGTACTCGATGCAGTTGAAGGTTGCTCGCGATATCGATATTTGAAAAGATTTGGCATCCACTTGCAAAGCCTTAGCGTCTATTTGTAAAGACTTAGGGTACAAGTCTCTGGAAGGAAAAGTAAGGTATTGTGAGCCGAAGAGCTGAGCAGCCACGCTTGATACTGTGCCACTGGACTGTAGCAGCCCTTGAGCAAGCCGAGTAGCCGTCAGTCCTCGAGAGGTCAGTTCTTGCTCCAAGCTTTTAGTGTCTTTCAGTGCCGGATTTTGATCAAGGATCGGAATCAGACAGCGAGCCACATGACGAACACACTGCCAAATCCGTTGTCGGTTGCGCACGTGACCGGCCTGGGACCTGTCTCGTAGAGTGTGTTTTATGCTGAAATACAGCTCTCGCCAGTTGAACTTTGAGATCGGAGTCAGAGATGTATAATCCGAAGCAGCAAAGCCCATCTCTCTGTTTGCAGCAAAGCGGCTTGCCCAGAAAGTCTGTGAAAGGTCCAGAGGTTTGGTCACACCGGCGACAAACTTTGATGCAAGTCTGAGGCTGCAAAGATCCGAAGAGTCAAGAAGGTTGACAACAAGCTGGATCAGCTCTTGTGAAAACCGGGAAAAGCAGTCTGCGGAAGCCGTACTTGGCCCTGTGTGAATATTCGGTCCTGTGTAGAAGTCGGCATCATGGGAGGTCGAGTCGTGGGGTTGATCAACGCTGAACATGTTTGGGTCGGCTTGCAAAAAGGCCCATTCATTAGGAGGAACTGGAGCTGGGCATGACCAAAGTATTGTGGCACCGCCAAAGTCATGCGAAGTATAAGGAGTGTTGGCGTGATCACGAGGAAGGGCGTGGATCAGATGGAACAGATGTTTTGCGACATGATTGGGATCGTGAATGCCACCTGTCAACAACGAGATCTGATCCAACAGAATCTGCCAGCAGGCTTCGTGAAATACAAAGGTCCAGGTTTCCTGTTCTGAGGCATAGTAGAGATAGTGCATCTCCAGCTGCAGTGAGGATAGGTATGAGGCATCTGGGTCGGTAGGAGCTAGTAGGGGCCCGTTACCGATGAACCCAACTCCTGTGAGGGATGGTGATGAATTTTGCCCGCACTTGACTGGGAAGGTTAGCCGAACAGTCAAGTGAGAAGGCCTGCCTACCTACCTGCGCGAGCCTCACTCTGCCAATCGAATTGCTTCGCAGGCGGTCCAGCTGCTGCTACGCGCCTGAGCGGCACGAGAGGGACTCCACAAAGAATGCAGCAGTGATTCATTTTTGACCGGGGGCTGGGTTCAGTGCATGTTCTCTTTTGATGATGATGATGTTAAGGGAGTGTTTTTGAGGGCGACAAGTTGTTGCTGAGAATAGAAACATTGAGAGTGGTTGTTTTAGGCTCCAGGCGCCTATCTAAGGGGTTGGCGGATTCTGGCAAGCGCTTATAGTGGACCGGCCAATCAAAAGCGGTGGTGTGGAGACGCGTTCGAGGTTGAATATACATCTCTTTATAATAAATCACGTAATTTTAGAAAGTAGTATAATAAACTTCAAAGTTTATATAACTCGTATAATAAATATATACCTAGTTTTAGTATTTTAATAGTAGTTTAGGCCTATATCTATCAATATTATCCTGATGCTAAACTATCTAGGAGAGGGCGGTAAACCTTGTTTGCCGCTTGGTGGCCGCAGCCAGTTGAAGCGAGTAATAACTAAAAATATATATCTATAGATGCCAGTCAAGTCAGAAGCGCCTTGATGAGCCTACTCAGAGACCCATTCGACATGGCGGCGGTTAGTTTCATAAACATGTTTCCCCAAACTCCGAGTTCAAGTATTAAAGCTGCCTCGTCTCCCTCGCTTAAGTCTACCTATTCACCACTCTTCTCATCCACTTCACCTCATTCAACTTTTTCCACTTCCCAAGCTACACTTGAGCACTTGTCACCACCATCAAAATTGCCAACATGTCAGACGGCCAAGTCTTTAACACCCACAATGTCTCTTTCATGAGCTCCTATCTCATGGCCAAGAAGGCTTTCAACGAGGAACCCGTTCAGATCCTCTGGAACACCGTCTTGATCGATTGGTTTCCTGCTTCCGGTGCCGGGCACTACAAGCTTGCCATAAAATCTGCAAGCTTGGCTGGTGATGGAGAGCCTGATGGCATTATCATCGAGATTCGACTTATCACGACTGGTTCAGTCAGAGACTCCACCCAGCTTCTCGAAAACCAGATCTTCATGATAGAATGTAAAGGATGGGAGCACGACACGGCTAGCGGATGGGAGTCTGCCGCTACACAGCTTACACATTATTTGGAAAACAACACCAATGGATCTTCGCGACTCTTTGGTGCGGTGGCTGTTGGTACCAAGGTGCAAGTATACGAATGGGAGTACCGCAATGAACAGTCCTTCTTGCAACCGCTTCATGCTAGTCGATTAGACCTGGGCATTCCAGCCGACCGCTCTACCTTTGAGACTGCTATGCAGCAGGTCAGGACTCAAGGTTGGAACAACGCTCAGGCCAGGTGAAAGCTGACCAGACTCCGTGGCGTTGGTGGGCTATGTATAGTCTGTATTGGAGGACCGAAACTACATTCGGTGTCAGTCTTGATAGCAGATATAGTTTATAGTCTGGATTGAGATAATACTGTGGTTACTTCTGGATGTATGTATCAACACGTTTGACAGTTTTGGGAGGATACATATAGTGTTGTCATATGCAGGAGTAGCTAAAACATCGACGGTTACTATTTATCTGAACAGTGAGCAAAGCTTCGCGAGGAATTCGAACAAACTCCCTTATCCTGTTTTTCCTAGTGAAACTCTTGAGGCCAATGATCATTACTTTCTCTTCATGCTATGTCGTCCTTGAGCGCTCTGTCAATAATGTTGTGATATGTCGAGGTCAAATGCTCTGACTTCGGATTAAAAGTGCACCCGTTCCCAGCCAGTATTTTGGTAAGCCCCGCTCGTCAGATCATACTTAAGACACAATCGATACTCGCCAACCAAGCAGTGCCACTACTGACATCATGGCCAAAGACGGACGAGTCTTCAATGAAGATAACGTTTCTTTCATGAGCTGTTATTTTGAAACTCGAAAGAACAACAATGAAGACTCAGTCAAGATCCTCTGGACCACTATTCTCACGACCTGGTTTCGCAATCACTCATGCAAGTTTGCTGCCAAGGCCTTGTCATCAGACAACGATGAAACCTCCCCCGGAGCCGCTATTGAGGTGATTTCCGTAACAAACCCTGTCGAGACCCCGGAACAATATCCTGAACGTCCTATCTTCACGACAATCTGCAAAGGCTCCGAGCACGACACAACTGAGGGATGGGATATCGCTGGCGAGCAGCTTAGCCGTCTCCTAGAAACCAACCACGAAAGCTTTGCAAAAATGTTCGGTGCTGTGGCTATCGGCACAAAGACCGAAGTCTACGAGTTGCAGCATCGTGATGGATTGTTCTTTTTACGCCCAACTCACACTGGCAGATTGGACTTGGGCGACCCCGCAGATCGTCGTACTTTTGAAGAAGCCATGGAATGTGCCAGGTCTGAAGGATTGAAGAAGCCAGGCGTAGAATAAGTGCAATCAGGGAACGATTGTATTGTCATAAAAGACACATGGTTTTGGAAAGCAGAGTATGGCGGATGGTAGGACTCAATTCTGAATGATGAGGACAAAGCTACTCGACAAATCTCCGAGCCTTTTCGCTCCTCGCCACGAGTCTATACGGGAAGGGCTTGACGCGCGAAATGACACCCGGCAACGCTTGATATTCCACCTCAATCTCATTCCCCTGTTCATCCACCGCCTTCTGAATGTTGAAAACCGCCAACGCCTGCGCAATTAAGAGAAAGACCGTCTGCTCAGCGATATACTTCCCAGGACAAGCCCTACGACCGAACCCGAATGCGACTTCGGCTGCTGGAGGTTCATTGTAAGGTTCGAGGTACCTCTCGGGCTTGAAGTCTGTCGGGTCGTGATATACATCAGGGTCGTGAGAAAGCCAAGCTGCGGCCGGGAATATCAACGTATCTTTTGGTATATAATATCCTTTGTAGACGTCGTCTTCGGTGGTCAAGTGCGGAAAACCCATAGGCGCAAGTGTATGCCAGCGCAGCGCCTCTTGGGCTATAGCTTGGATATATGGCAGATTGGCCTTGTCCGAGAACGTCGGGAGGTGTGAATCTCCCAGCACGCGGTCAATCTCATCTTGTGCCCGTTTTTGGACGTCGGGGAAGAGTATCATGGCTAGGAAAAAAGAGAGAAGCATTGTTCCGGTTGTGTCAGTGCCTGCGTTGGCCATTGATGCAGCGGTCCAGCTAATGACGCTTTCTTCCTCTGGATCAATATGTCGATGCACGTCTTTGATCAAACCAGCGACGTACGACACATCATCATTGCCACTGGCCATCTGCTTCCTCACGTATTTATAAGGCTCTTCAACACCTTGTAGTACGTGTTCTCTCCAGATTTTGGCCGTCTTCTTGAATCCCGCACCCGGCATCCATTCCGGCACGTAGCGGAGCCATGGGATCAAGTCTACCATCCAGGCACCTGGACTCGTAGCTTTCGAGAACTCTTCCATCACTTGATTCGCCCTGGCGACGAAAGGATCATGCTTTCTTGGATCTGTCTTGTAGTTATACAGGATGCGCAGCATGATAGAGCCAGATGCTCTGGAGCTGATTGTCAGATGTCATCAATATACGGCTGGTAAAAGGTAACTTACTGATGGAGATGATCTTGCAGGTTGCCGCTGTTGTTGTCTGCGTAGATACGCTTCAAAAACCGCAGAACCTCCGCTTCTTGAATGCATTCAAATCTGACAATAGACTTCTGACTGACTTGAGTTGCCGTAAGCTTGCGGTGCAGTCGAAACAAGCGATTATACGGCATCATACCCATGACGTCCCCATACCCAACTCTAGGCCGCGGAGTTAGCATACGAACCAACAATACCGGAAAATCTCACTCAGCACTTACAAGTCACCGGCAAAGACCAGTTTAGGCCTCGAAGCACTCTTGAGAGCGCGTGTCTCCAAAATGTCCAAGACAGCCTTTTTGTCATGGAGGATGACGAAACGTTTACCAAGTACTATGACTGAGCTGATGGGACCATATTCCTCTTTATGCCTTAGCCAGTGCGGCCATTCCAGAGTCCCAGGCGGTGGAAGATCAAGAATGTTGCCGACGAGTGGTAGACCTTTTGGCCCTGGGGGTAATGGCCCTCCACTGCGTTTTTGAGTGTGCGTGTAGGCCACATAACACAGCAGCAGCAAAGCCAGTGAGTACAACAAAGGGGCACCAAGCATGATAACTTAATGATAGCTGTAGTATCTAGGGAAAATCTGCTTATCTGGGCTCTCTCAGATGAAGGGACAGGTGCGTATTAATAGAGTAGATCAACGACCCCGCGTCTTTCAAACCACCTCCCTATTCAGGAATCGATGCGACAGATCCTATTGGAAGTCTCCCTTAAGATGAGCGGCCTTGGGGCAAAAGCCAAGAGCTTATGTCAGACGTTGGGGCTGACGACAAAGCGCCGATAAGCATATTAATCGCAAGGTTCTGGCACAGCTAAATTAAGAGGGGTTATATTACACATGCTTCCAGTTTGAGCCTTCAACAGATCTTGCATAGTCTGTCTAGGTTCGAGATTGAGTTGTGGCTTTTTATGCTTAAGTGTACTTGAGGAACGGGCTAATGGCGGATTTTATCTGTCGAGGAAGCTATACAAAACGACGTATATGCTGGTCAGTGGATTCTTGCATCTCTTCTAACGAATCAAAGTTCTATTTGAATATATCTCGCGCGAAGAGACGGCTTGATGTGTTTCTCCGACCATTTCGCAAGCTCCCGACAGAGTTCATTCGCACTCCTTCTTTGCCTAGTTAAGCAAAGTCTTTTCATCCCCGACGATGTTTCACTAGTTAATACGATAGTTTTTGAGATCTAAAGCGTAGACCATTATGTCGCAGCGTGAAAGCACGTCCGCCTTTGCAGCCGGAGGAACGAGTTTGTGGTAAATGAATAATGGAAGCAACTGAATCAGTGGTTTCATAAACATTTCCCATCAACACTAATAAGAGACTGACCCTGTAATAGGGCTTAGTAGGTGGAAAATTTGATTGATGACAGAACTTAAATAGCATGTTGTCATGCATAGAGCCTCTCACATGATAGTGACAATTTTCTTCCATTTTTTGACATAACGGTCTTATGGGAATGCCATGTCTACTTATTATTTCATGAAATATCTTTTCAGGTCGAGGACTGGCTTTGTAATTTGTTCATCAGGCAAACCCCAGCTCTATGTATGTCTTAGCGTCCTCAGGTCGAAATATGCCATTCAATATCCCCTGTCATCTTCCAACAACTAAGAGAGCCAGGCCATTTATGGACGTAGCTGTGTCTATCAAGCCCCGGCCGCAAGCGCCTTCTGTATCTCCGCGGCAAGTTCGTCCACATCAACGGGAGTGATCGGACGATTCGCCCAGTCAGCAATCTTGGTAACGACTACCACGACTGCCTTGACGGCCGCGGTCGAGTTACCTAAGCCAATAGTAGCCTTGACGTGACTCCTGGTTTGACGCGTAGCACCTAGTGCCATGATAGCTGATGCCACTAGCAAATGCGACTGATGTAGCGTCAAGATAGACTCTGGGGTTTTTGGCACAAGGTGGCCCCAAATAACGGCATTAGAGCCCGTCACTATCAACCGTATTTGTTAGAAATAGTCGCAGAAATGTGATACATGATGGACTTACTTATATCGGCAAAGTACGTATCCATCAAGGCAAAGATGTCAGAGTTACCAACGCCCTTGTATATCCGACCACTCAGCTCCTTTCCTTTCTTCACCTCTTCTTGACTGATCGTCGGGGTGCGAACCGGCCCCGACGCCGCATACTGGCTGCCTTTGCGTTGCACGACTCCAACCATGCCATAGCATGCCGGGATACAGGTCGGCAACCCCAGATACGGGAACACGATGGTGATGGCCTCGCGCATCCGCAGAAATACTTGAGTTGATTCCTCCGGTGTTGCAGTAGCCGTCAAATCGTCGAAAAACCTGCCTACGATGTCGGGACGGCCCGCGGCAGTCAACGCGACGGCCTTATTCCGCAGTTGGCAGCGTATCATGACAGGGGCAGAGATAAACTCACAACAATGGCATGGCTATGGGGCACGAGATCTGGGTGTGATTTGGCCAGCTGCGAGTTGAGGTTTAAAAAGAGGTCTCTGTCGTATTTCCTCGAGCCGGGTTTGACGTTGGTTGAGACGAACTTGGCGTCCCACGCCGACATGGTTGGATCAGCATCCCAGTCGCACATTTTGATGATATTTGTGACTTGGAGATTGTGTTGACTAGGCTCAAAAGGATATATGGTTATGATATGAGAATAGCTACTTTACTGGCCATATATGTATTATAATCCTGTCGTCGCTCGACCCCGCCCCGACGTCCGGAAGACCCGACCACATCACGGACTTCCGTTGCTTCCGGCGGGAATTCCGCAACTGCCGGATCAGAGTTTGGTATAAAGCCTAGTGCGGATCACAAACGGTTTCGTCTTCCACCGTTTCTTCGTTCTTTCGAATTTCGACTAAACATGATGGCGCATCTTCCGCCTTGTGCCATATCGCGACGGGTCACAAGGACAACTTACAAGCACCGAGGGAAAAACAGGGTGAATTGTCTCATTGATTCAGATGTATGAACGGAAGAAAGAGACGGATGATGGATGAGAGTTATTTGCGTAATTGCTAATGGCCACCCACAAAATTCATGCTTATAGGTCATAGTACTGAATCTCGCCCTGCATCATCATCAATCAACTCGGCTTGCTTTCAACAATCGTTCCAGTCTTTCGGCACCGCGGAACTACAGCAACATAGACAAATAACAGCGTACAGAACTGTAGCGAGTAACAACTTTGCCTAGACAGCGTATCCGCCATCCATATCTGTCATCACTCAACGGATCATGAATCTTTCAAGCAATAACCACAAACTGATCAAAAAAGAAACTCAATTTGACACCATCCCGTACTATGCCTGTCTATAAAGAACCTGACCCGAACAAAGGGGATCTATCTATGCAACCAAGTCTCTAAATCACATTGTCCCCAGTACATCTCGCGCAAACTCCAACCCAAAACCCGAATGTTTTGTCTCTGATGATCCAGCATCAGTCCCAGCCTCTACCCTTCACCTAGGCCTCCCGAAAAGCCCGTCCAACACCCCCAAACATCCCATCAAGAACCTCCCCCGCCGAAACCCGCTCATCAGGATCCGACTTCGCCATAGCCACAAAAACCTCACCATACCCCCGCGCAACCAGCTGAACCTCATGCACAATACCTTCCTCATGCCCATCATCCCAGACCAGAATATCGCGAAACCTCCCAATCCCGTCCGGTCTCGCAAGGTCAAACACCCAGATGAGCGTAGCCCACAGCCCCCAAACATCAATCTTTGGCGTGTGAGGATATCCACGATCCTCGAAGAGTACTTCCGGTGCTTTGAAGTGCTCCGTTCCAACGTGGTACAGCTGCAAGTCTGAAAAGCTCGCAGCACCAAAGTCGGCAAGGCGGTAGTGAAGAAGTCCGTTGACGCGACGGTAGAGGATGTTGTTGGGTTTCACGTCGCGATGGATGATGTTCTTGGAGGAAAGGTAGTCGAGGGCTTGGAGCATCTGGTGCAACAGCGATCGAGCGACCTGGTCTCCCGGTTCAAAGAGAAACTGTGCGTTTGCAAAGTCTTCGTCTTCTTGCGCTAGATTCCATACGTCACCGTCCTCAAGATGCATGACGAGGTTGAAGTGAGTTTGTTGAATCTCGACTTGAAGGATCTCAATGATGTGAGGCTATAACGCCAGCTCTGTCTCATCTAGGACATATTGGGTTGGACTTACATGACGGAAATTCGCAAACTCCTTTGCCTCTTCGAGAACGCGGAATCTCGCAAGACCCCTAGGAACCAGGACTTTCTTGACAGCAACGTACTGACCAGATTAAACATCAACAGACTTTCGGATCTTAGTTCGTGAATCATCAACAAGAGTCCTTCGATGCAAGAATCTGGTCTCAGGGTCGTCGTCTTCCAGAAAGCGTGTAAGGAGCATGTTCTCAATGGTTTCATCGAAGCCGATTCGTCCATTACCCCAGATCCGCGCCCAAGTCTCAACGTCGACAGGCGGTCTCTGGTGCCAGACAATCTTGAACTTGTACCAGGAGGCAACACTCCCGCCAAAGCCAAAGTGCGTGTTCATACCCGGGTTGATGACAACCGCACGAGTCACAAGTTCAGTCTTGAACGGCGTAGCGTTATCGCCGTCGAACTGACAAGTGTGTCCTGGGGAGTGATCAACCAGCAAGACCTCGCCTGTCTGCTTGTGTACCATGAAGGAACAGTGACTCCGCGCGATGCCGATACGGTCGATCACCATGTCGCCGTTCTGGCCCATTACACAAGGTAATACAAGGCCGGTTGGCTGACTTGGGTCGAAAAAGACGTCGATTCTGCGATCCTCTTGACAGCGCTAATTGTCGCTGTTGAGATCATCATTGACGAGTTCCAGAGCGCCTTTGTTTTGCGGGATGAGTGAGAAGATGGGGGTGCGGTTGACGTTGATGTCAGGGAAAATCATGGTACGAGAGATGATGTGTGAATATGTGTAGGAGGGCCTCAAGCCAGAAGGTATGTCGATGAAGATGAACTGCTGCCCAAACTTCTGGGAATTCGCCATACTAATATCCATTGGGAACTGTTTCCACTACTTCCAAGTGAAAGGTTGAAACACCTGTGGCTATCTTCATTGTCTTCAGACACCATGCAAAAGAGCTCGCCTGACATCGCAGCCTTTGTGACTTTCAGTCTCTTGCATGGGCTTGTGGTCTAGTGCCTATCGCCTACTTCAGGTTCAAAGATCTTCAGCCTGAATAATGAGTTGTCGCAGGGGTGAGCTAAAACCCTTTGTCCGGACTACGAGCGGTGAGCCTCATTACCGTTTCAACCACAAAGAAACACTATCCGAAAGTCCCTTCATTGTAATTAGCTTGACCGCATAACGGGCTCGTTTGTGTGCTTAGTCAATGGCCAAGAAAAAAATCATGACTTGCTGAAATCAGGAGGAAAATAGTGGACATGTCGATCGGGCGGGATGCAAAATCGCTTACTGAATGAGACACCGGGCGCAGAACAAAAGCAAAGCATAGAATCAAACACAATCTGAGGTAGTCTGAGTTGACCAGAAACTCATCTGCTTTATAGAGAATGAAAGGAAAGCAAGTATATGAGCGAACCCTTAGTATTGGAAGGGCGATATATACTATACATATGAACAACAAACTGACAGTGTCTAACCTTTGAATGAAAAACGCCGATTAAAATCTAGGAGTATATGAAGAGAGAGCAATCACAGCAATATCACAGCCAAAAGTGGAGGGTTCAGGTAATGAATAATATAATATTAATGATAGAGTCTCAACTCATAACTATAACGTGGTATCTCAATTAAGTCGTAGATTTTTGCAACCCTTGCAACCTAGTCACTCCTTCTCAATGTCGCGAGGAGAGTTGGAAGGCTCCTCGTGCTCGGGGGCAATCTTGTTCTCAGTCGCATTGGGCTGGTAAGCACCCTGGAACTCGGAAGCCTGGAGCATGTTCCACTTGTCCTCCTCAGAGTCGAGGTGGTTGAAGCAGAACCAGAAAGCAATACCACCGACGAAAGCAATGCAGGCAACGACGGTGTAATTCCAGACCAGAAGAGGGTCGTCGGAGAGGGGAGTGAAGGCCTGGCCGATGGCGGCGGAGATGGCGCTCATGAACAGGTTGACACTCATGACGAGGGACTTCATGTTCTCGGGAGCCTTGGAGTAGGCGTACTCGTAGGAGGTGACGTTGGTGAAGATCTCTCCGAGACCGATGAGGATGTAGGGAAGACACTGGGCCCAGACGTTGATGTCGGCAGGGGCACACTTCTCACCGGTAGCGGGATCAACACCATTGGCGCGATCGCCGCAAGGGCTCTTTATATAGATATAGTGCTGCATGACAGCGCTTGCAACCATAGAGAGAGCAGAGATCATGAAACCGAATGTCATACGCTTGATGGGGGTGAAGAGGATACCCATCTTGCGGAGACCGGGGTACAGAACGTGATCAATGATGGGGACCATGATGACGATGGAGATGGGGTTCAGGTTCTGAATAACGTCGTTGGGGACACCGTTGAGCTGCAGGGTGGAAGCCTGGGTGGTCAGGTTACCAGTCATCTGGTTGTAGGCGAGGAAGAAGACGGGCAGGAAGAGGAAGACCTTGCAGGCCATGAGACCACGGCGGACCTCATCAACCCAAGCGTCGTCGTAGGTCATCCAAGCAGGGCGCTGGTCAACGGGGATCTGCGACGGCTTGGCGAGGTCCCAGTTGAGCTTGAAGGGCTTGCACTGCTTCTGGACGTAGACGAACATGCGCAGGAACTTGGACAGGACGGAGCCAGTCGCGGGCTTGAGCTTGTACTTCTTCTTGTTAAGGGCGAGGACAATGGGGGCGACGAGGAAGAAGATGGTGGGGATGAAGAAGGCGAGCCAGAAGGAGTGGTACTTCTCGACGTAGACCATGCTGATCTGGCCGAGGACGGAACCGACGTTGATGGCGAGGTAGAAGTAGAGGAAGACACGAGTGTTGGTCACGGCAGGATCAACAATGACGCGCTCGCCGTTGCGGACCTCGACGCGCATCTTGGTGTCCTCGTTCTGGTCAGCGAGAAGGGGAGAGACGTTGGCCTTGAAGAAACCGGTTCCGACGCAGAGAACGATGAGACCGACGATGAAGGCGCCGAAAGCAGGGTCCTCGCGGACGATGACGTTGGGGGAAGAAGCAGCAACAAGGATGATGTGAGCGACGGTTGAGATAGCGATGGCGATGTGAAGAGTGACGAAACGACCGAGTTTGGCATCAGCAATGTAGGCACTGTGATTGTTAGCAATGCGATCTTGAGTCTCAGAGTGATTCAGCTTACCCAACGAGAGGCATGAGGTAGGCAAAGAACTGGTTGAAGAGCGAGATACCCTGCGCAGCCTTGGGTCCCATGCCCAGAGCACCAGCCTGACCATCGGGGTCGAGAGGAGCACCGGTGGTCGAGCCCGGAGGAAGCTTCTGGGCTACAAAGTTGGTGTAGAGGACCGAAGAGCCATAGTAGGAGAAACGCTCGCAGGCCTCGACAAAAGCGATGGTGTACATGGCCCACTTGATCTTTCCAGAGACACGGCGGAGCGTGTGAAGCTCCTCCTCGGTGGGAAGCTCATCGTCGGACTCGGAGACGGAGCGACGGTTGACATCGATGGAGCCCTTTGCGGGAATCTGGGGAATGCCATGGGTCTCGGGGTCGGCCAGGCCAGCGCGGGCGATGGCGTCGGTGTCGAGGTTACCGGCGGTCGTCATCTTGACTGACTGACTGACTGCTGTAGGGAGTGAGTCGTGAATGCAAAAGTCCAATGGACTAGCAACAAAAGGTAGAGGAGTGAGTGAGTTGTTGAGGATGCCCTGACCGGAAAGAGACGAGAGTAGTGGGATGGACAGGATAGTTATATATCAGTGAGTCCATGCCATGCCATGGGCAGAAGTACCCGACAGGACGGCTTGGCGGTTGCCACCCACCCTCGAGTCGCGTCTTGTAGATCGCATCCTAGCTCATAAGTTGATAGCAGACCCCAGAGTTCCATTCGATGGTTATCTCTGAGAACAGGGGACCAACCAGCATCTAGATTATACAGCAAGAACAAAAGTCCCCCGTCGCGAAATAAGTTTATTCCCAACGCGGGGCCAAGGACCGAGCCTAAGAAACGTCGGTCCTTTTGCCGACGGACAGGGACTAGGATTAGTCCCAACGGGGAAGGTAGGCCTTTTTAAGTCGGCTGAAGGCGAGTGGGTTCTGTGATTGGTGTGTTGATTCTAGAACTTTTGCTCGATGAGAATTGGAGACGACATCTCTTGGACTCCCTGGGTGTATATCCGTGATCGTCTCTGATGCTGTGTCCCAGAGAAGTGGTAGACCAGGGATAAACTCTTTTTAGGCCCTTTCGAGATGTCGAGATGCTCCAGATTCAGCTTCAACCTTGTCGCTGCAAGCACTTTGACAGTGAATGGAGTTTTCTAAAAATCTGGAGATGACGGTGTGGCGTTAAAAATGCCGAGGCACGACAAGAAGCCTCCCGCCCTGCCGCTGCTGGCCGGAGCTGGGCGTTCTCCGGCTCCGAATATTCCTGGGCCCCCATTGGTCAAAAACCCAGTACTGGACACCCTTTTGCTGCTGCACCGTTCAGCTGGAATCGCCAAGAGAGTCATGAGGGTGTCGTTTTGACACTCGCCTTGCGATTGTCGCATCCATCTGGGGAAGATCAGTTTGCCTCTTGTAGCTCAACGCTGTGACGATGGCATCAACCTTTCAGCTGCTGTGATGGAGGTGGCTTGACCATGTCACCAGCAGCCTTGGCAATGACACCTCGCTTAACAGCATCGCGTGCTTCCACTCGCTTGTGTCTGATAGTGATTGGTGATGGAATCTGGACATGGCACATCGCCTCATGTTTGATAGACAGATTGAGTCAGTCAATCACTAACACCCCAATTTGATGTCCACTGCAAGAGATGATGAGATTACTAACCGGAGATTTTCGCTATTTGCCTCCCAAATGGAATCCTTCAAGCTCATGTAACGGTAACCTTCCTAGTTGGGCATAGCCAGCCACACCATCGGGAATAGCTGCGCCAAACATTTCCGTGGCGACGAGAATTAAATGGGATTTTACTATGTAAGGTAATGGTAACAATCCACAAGCTGGCATTTGCTCCCCCGAGTCAAACAGTGGCAATGAGTCAGTCAGTCCAGCAAGATTGTGCTCCCGTATCTGAATGGTTACATCGCCAAAAACAGTGGCCCTCGAGTCCTGTCAAACTTACGAGACCCCAGTTCTCCCCCAGTCTCCACTGAATTTGGCTTTAACCATGGAGCCATGCATAAATCGCACGCAGATTTTTGTTACCTCACGAATTCATCTCCAGCTGCCCCTTTGGGCGTCTTCCAGATAAGCTTGTAAACAAGGTCCGCGGGGAATTAGGTAATGGCTGAGGACCTTTTGTTTCCCCCCCTACTGTAAATTGTAATCAGACACTACGTTCCCCGAACTCACCTACTCTCCGCGTCTATCGTCTGCCAAGGGACTACACGCGCGTGGCGCCGGAACTTTTGAAGGTGAGGTTGCTCCACGAACTTTTGCTACTGTGCTGTGCGCGCCAAGAAAGACACCCCCCGGCTCTGAAACCCGGCAACAGTTCCCAGTGCAGAGGACCCTTTGTCTAGCGCCGCATGATCCAATTCTTTTTCAGCGGGCTCATTGTCTCAATATCGTGTTGTAATGGAAACCTCTCCCCGGATTTGTGATTGGGCTGCATGTGCTATGTCGCAACATGGGCGCGAGATATCGTCAACGGTTCCTGGTTAAATTTTCGTAATTCGAGATATTCCTGCGCGAGTTCTTGACATGTCGTGCGGCGCTGCCGCAGAGCCGCAAGCTCAACATACGAGCCAAGACGGGATAGGGCTTTTTTTTTTTTTGCAATGTTCACTTGGCGTTGAATTGGCAGCTGATCGGATTTCGGCAGTGTTGAGTGATTGTCAGCTTGGCGCTTGGCACTATCGATTGAAGGAAGATATGTACTAAACAGGCAGGTCTAACAACTCTGGAGGATTGCTATGTGTGTCAGCAACTAATCTGTTGCCCGTGGTTAGCCGCAATCCTTTAGAGATAATCTCGAAAACACTCATCAAAATATGACTTGATTCGTATCGTATCACACACGCTGAAGAGTAACATTCGACTCCCACCGTTCAGGGTGCATTCCCCCATCCCTGGGCCGATTCGGGTGGGCCCACGCCGGAATTGACGCCCGTTTCAACGGTCGGCCGCCATCTAGATCAGCGATCAACACCAAAAATACCCATCCTTCTATCGGGATGAGCGTCTGATAAGACAACTCTAGAATACAAGATCGCCTCGAAAGTTTCCTTATCGCTTGGGCCCTGTCAGATTCCACAGCCCTACCCTACTGCATCTGCATGATCTGATAGTGGCATCTGTCCAACCCGTTTCTGTCACGCGTCCTTCTTTTTCTTGATTATCTGTTGAAGATCTGGAAGCCATTCCATGTTCTCCCGGTCACCTGTCATATTTTTCGCTTATCGTTATCGGCAATCAATCCTTGAGGTCGTCGTTTGCATTCCGCCTTGATCCATAAATGAGACAGTGAATACAAAAATGTCAATGAGTTTTGCAAACAAACGTCTCCATCTAATCATCGGCTTGTGTTGGCCAATGTTGGTGCAGGTCAAGCAATGATGTGGAAGAGGGGAACAACTTAACAAGGAAGATTTATAAATGTTTGTTCTGTTTATCGTATTAGGGAACGTTAGAAATCAAAACATACGGGCAGTCTACATGATATTAAACATCGCTTACGGAAAACCTCACGAAACCGTTATTTGAGATGAACTTTTCTTGATTGCATGCAACGCCTATACACTCCCCATATGCACCGTCCATCCTAGGTACCCGCTTTCCCTAATAGGCTTATTCTTCCTGTTCAACCAGATTCTCCCCATTGTCATGTCTTCATGTTCCATCGACTGCCCCTACCATGAATCTCATTGTTTGCCGGGCTGCAGATTGCTTGTCGCGCAAGACTTATTCTTGTCGTCGTTTTCGGGTTGAATGCTTCCGAAGAGTTTCGACAGGTTTGCAATCCTGGTTTGAAAGTCATGCGCTTGACCATTGAGCGCTTGGAAAAGGTCACGCCCCTGGTCATCGCATTCGACGGTCTCCACGCGAGGTAGGTCAACCTTTTTCCAAAGGCCGTCCATCTCTCGATAGCGCTCTTCGAGCACTCCGAGGGCATTCAAAGTTTCTTCCTTGGCCGAGAGAAATTCGAGGTTATGAAGCTTTCTTTCATGTTCAATGGTTTTCATCTTGAGAGCGGCTTGTTCGACCTGATGCATGAGCTGGTCCGCGTCGCTGTACAGAGCTTTGAGCTTGAGCATGCAAGACTGGGTATAGACCTTTTGGGTGCCGTCGGCCATCTTGAGTTCGGGACGGAGGTGTTCTTGGTCGGACATTGGCTGGCTGTGGGACGGTGTTGTTGTGAGTGGCAGGGATGAGGCTGGAGAACCGTTAGGGATAGTTGCGGATCGAAGTTGACTGGAACATACCTCTGCTGGCTCTTTACTTGTAGACTGGAAAGTAGTGAGAGGTTTTTTTTTTTTTTTTTTTTTTGGTTGAATCACAGCTTGAAAGTGAAGATGATGATAAAGGCATGAAGAAGAAGGAGGAAGAGGAAGGAAGCCACAGAAAGTGCCAAAAGGGTCGAAAGTGGAGCACGAGATACTCAGGGGATTCAAGAAATCTTTCATGGGCCAGAAAGCATAGTAAATATTTCACTGCTTCTCATGATCTCCTCGAATCGGAATAGGTCGCGTGTTTGGTTGCGAGCCTGGGCTAACTCGCGGGAACTTCGTTTGTGTGAACCATGCAACCGCTTGTTTGTAATCAACTGCTTAGACAGATTGTAATTTTGGTCGCTATCAGTCGTCCCGAACTATGTTTGCCTGCCTATCTACAACCAGTAACAACATCAGCCCCTAGCTAACCGTTTGGCATAACCACGCAGCTCTGTATGCATCGCCGAATCTCAACCGTCATGCTTATCAGCGGTAACAAGAGCCCAAGGCTAAATAAATCCCAAATAACTTCTGAGCTGGTATTGGCACGCAAGACCAGCGAGGTTCATTCAGAAATGTGTGGCCATGATTATCGAGTTGTGATGAGCCTGCCAGGTACAGGTATCAAAGTTCAAAGGCCCAACTACTGCAGCCCTGGTAAAAGGAATGGTCCACAAGACTCCCGATCATCAGGAACAGTTCATCCTCAATGTTCGTGTAGTGTCTTCCCTCCGTCAATGATTGGCTAAGCCTAGGGCACGCTGCCAAAAGATCGTCAATGCACGACTGTTCAAACCCGTCCCCCATCGGCAACTTCAGACGTCGCAAATTCTTTGCTTTCTTGATACTCTCCAAGATCTTCTTATCTGCTTTGTACGATCCATTAAGCCAAAGGGTTTGAAGTGTTGGTGCAAGAGCGGTAATCATGTCAACCATAGACTTGTTCCACTCGTCTGATACCCTCTCTCGCTCGTGGTCGTCAAGTAAACCTACAACATTAGTCGTGATAAATGTTTTAAGGTGCCGTGGACTTGAACGAGCTATAGCCTTGATATCTTGAGTGAAAACAGCAACTTTCCAGCCTAGGAAGAGTTCTTCCAGAACTTGCATGTAGGGGATGAATCGGCTCACGACGTCGGTGACTTCCTCGAGCTTTTCGACACGAAGATAGCGTAGTGTGGCTCCACACACCTTGCAAGCCTCAACCAGTTCATTCGAGTCAACGATTAAACTGAGTACAACTAATTTCTGTAGAGAGGGGCAACGTCGACATAGGTCATAGAGAAGTCCCGTGGAACTATCTCCAAAGAGGGAGACAGACGTAATGTTGGAGAGTAAGAAGGGCCGTGTGATTCGCTCGAACCATTTGCCTGAGCCCTCAAGGCTTATGTCCGTGAGCTGATGAATAAATTTCGTGATCAACATACGGTTCTTGTCAGAAGGCTCTGAAATGTACACGCGATTGTGGAACAGGCTGGACTCGAAGGACGTGACATTCGGACAAACATTGAATAGCTCGGCTAATTCAGTGGTCTGTTGCCGGTGAAACTCAGGGTAGCCTTGTACCGATCGAGTAAGTCTAAGACGACGGAGGTTTGGACATACCCGAGCCGTGTCGATCATCAGCCAGGCATTGTCGGCCCAGCTGAAATGAAGTTCCTGGACGAGATGTGCACGGCGAGGCTCGACGGTCAACGATAGCCTAAAAAGTAGCTGGTTATTGTATTGACATAGAATCTGACTTCGGGGATATGTGTAGAGATACGGTTCAACGATGTGTTGAAATGTCCTGCAGACACATGCCAGGGCTGCTAAGGTCTCGGCCCGGATCTCCTCTCGTCGTGTTTTATCGAGGCTATAGTCGTGGTCGGCGGCAACAAAGGTGATAATGGCCATGTAGATCTCGGTAGGCAGTCTGGAAGCTTCATGTCGGCGTGGTTGATAAACCTCTGCTGGTTGAGGCAGCTCGGGGAGCTTGGGAAACAGTGTGAAGGGAGGTCTGCCAACTACTGAAGAAGGCGGAGAATCAAAGCAGCTGGCAGCTTCTAGCTGCATGCTATGATAGAGAGTGGTCGCAGCTTGAGCTCGGCGCTGTGCTTCTGGGTCGTTGGGTCTTCGGAGCGCGATGGTTCTCAGGGTATTGGTGAGCTGAAACATTCCATGTCCGGCCGAACTTTCATCATCTGCTACCGGACGCGCTCGGCGAGTCTCCATGTTGTTTTAATCTTTGGTCGACGCTCTGACCTATAGGCTGCTTGAGAGTGGGCAACTTAGGATGTGGGGGATGAAACTTGAGGGTTCAAGTAGTGGCGAAAGGGGACGCGTTTGTGGTAATTATGCCAACTCAGGTCACGGAAGGCTTCAGCGAGGTGACCTCAAGCAGAAGAATTTACCGGGGAAACGTACGTTCGCCGAGTGGCAGTGAAAAGGACTGCTCGCTAGGTACCTTACTGTGCGTTTCTGGCTGATTTGTGCATGCAAGCTTGCAGTGCCAGAGGATAAGCTAATGCATGCTTTGTGCAACACAAACAACTACTACCTTGGGTGTCTTTCAACGAGGCGGCTAGACCAAAGCAAGGGCTCATGTTACCGAAATAAAGAAGGATAAGCTCTATTGCTTCCTGACAGCCATAGGAGAAGGGAACCCGGTGAACGTAAAGAATGTCAAGGCAAAGATGTCAGTAAGGTACTTGATTCGATGTTACCGTCCCTCATACTCATGGCTTCCCAAGTACCAGAAGTGATGTTGGTAGTGCTGTTCACATCTTTTTAGATACCCAAGGCCATGTTCAGAACTGCCTCTTTCTAGGTAGCATGGCGTATCTTACAACATCAACGCCTAACCATCCAGTACAACCACATAGCTGAACAGACACTGCCATATGCCAACTCTCATTCCACAGTGACATCTACGTCAGCATCCACTCCTCCCTCAAACGACCCAGCTGCGGCATTAGTGTCCTTCAAAGCTCTCAAAGGCGCTCGTCCAATCCTTCCAGCCTCGAGATCCTTCTTGATCCAGATATACTTGTTCTTGACTCGCCCATTGGGTAGAAACAGACCAGGCATCCCTTCAAAATTACCCTTTCCAGCAAGAGGTCCATCGTGAAAGCTGCCACCGAGGGCTCGATTCTTTGCGGGAGTGGACATCCACATGTCGCGTGCAAGGTCGATGTTGAAGTCGGGTTCTTTGGTTCGTGTAGGCGCGATTTCGATGTTGGTAGCCTGTCAAGTGTCAGTCATCAGTTGTCTGCAGGCTCAGTTTCAGGCTCAGTCCGACTTGCCTCGATCTCAGCGAGTTTCGCATGTCGCTCAACGTGACGCTGAAAACCACCGTTGCGACCAGTGATGTTGGCCTTGCACGCGGGACACTTCTTGCCGTACATCGAGGTTCGCTTCTCAGCCTCGGGATAGTGCTCCATGGTTGTTGTTTTGGTAATCTTCAAAGGGCTTGCGGGTAAAGCTTTGCGCGCTGGAGCCAAGGGCAGTGGCTCGCGCTTGATCGTGATGATGCGAGGCATGAGGTTGGTGCGGAAGAATAAACGCGCAGGTGTGTGTGAAGAAGAAGTGAAGAGTTGAGGAGACTAAGGAGATTGTTCGAGCAGTTGAAGTGCGCTTGAATTCATTGTGCCCGAGTGACTCCGTTTGCTGTTCTGGTGTTCAAGCGCCAGTTGCGGTCAGCTGTCAAGCCGAGTGCTCCCACCAGGCGATACCAGAGGAACATCATAAGAACAAAAGCTAAATAGACCAGATTGAGAGGTTGAAAATGGTTCAAGGATATGCGGAGCCAAAGGCACCGGAGACAAACTGGCCTATATAGCATTGATTATATTAGAAGAAATCTACAGCTAGTAAAGGTATTTTAATAACTTCTATATTAAATATACTATCTTAAGTTGAACAAGATGGCTATTTGTTTACTTGCATATTTAATCTGAAATATTAACCCTGAAATTATCTTATTACATAGTTATATATACTTGACAGAACCTGAGTTATCAGAGTGCGAGGCATCTTTGAACTAACCTTTAATATTATAGTACCTAAGAGAATGTGGGAATTAAATGTGGTCGCTTTAGGGATAGCAGCTCAGGCCTAATAAGTCTGGCAAGTAATTTTACGTACTTAGTCATCTCCTGTCGGCCGCCGGCGGCTCATAGAGGCACAGCCGGCTGTGCCTTTAATATCACATGCCCGTCCGGGCACAGCCGGCTATGCCTCTAAGATATTATTATATAAGCTTAATCTATATAAGTGAGTATATATTATAAGGCTATTTATAACAGTGATTTACTGTATTTCTAGCTATATAATATATCTCATAATAGATATAATATAACTTATACTTCCTCTTATATAATAAATAATATATAATCGCTAATATTAATATAATAAATTAAAATATACTTCTAAGTATATAACTTAAATGTTCTTTAGCTATTATAATAGCTATTTCTCTTATATTAAATATCTATAATACTTATAACATTTAAACCGTATAGACAGTTATTATAATATTACGACCCAGCGGTTCCGTCATATATACCCTATATTTTTTACCAATTAATATACTACCTATTGACAACAATTAGCGCTAAGACCTTACAATCACAACTGATCTGATAGGATCACCATTAATCTAATAATAACCTTACTGATCCGCTTATATTACCTAAGTATATATATATTCACTTAACAGTAGATAGGACTTAGCTTACCAGCTATTAATAACACTTCTTTACCTCAATAAGCCTTACCTATACTATTAACTATTAAGAGACATAACTTTAACTAACATGCTCAGTATAACGCCCTATACAATCTGTAAATATAAACCTAGTATAGACTAAGTTTCCCTATTTAGAACCTTAACCGTTATATATTAATAGCTCTTATTCAGAACGTACCGCATTTACATTAAGTAATATTATACTGTTAAAATGTCTAGTAATACCGGTCTAACACCTCCTTATACTGGAATACCACCTAGTAATGCCGAAATGGCAGCTGAAGTTTAACAGCTTTATAATACTATCTAAACCTTATAGGCTTAGATAAATAATCAGCAGAATGCTATAACCACTAATAACGGCGGTAATAAGCAATGAGGAAGAGACCTTAGTGAAGCTCTAAAGCCACTTAAGCCGGAACCCTTTAAAGGATAGGCAACCGATATAATCCTATTCCTTATATAGATAAAGGGATATTTTTGCCTATTCCTAAATAAACTAGATATTACTATTAAGAAACTCTTATTTATAGCACCCCTAATTTAAGGAAGTGCTAAAGAGTGGTTTAAACCTATTATAAGAGACTACCTTAAGAATAATAAAGTTACTTAAGACTAAGATATTTAGAATATCTTTATAGACTGGGATAATTTTAAATAAGCACTTAAGGACAATTTTAGAGTAGTTAATAAGGAATAATAAGCTATAGCCAAACTATTTATATTTAAACAGTAGAAATTATATGCTATACACTTAGCTAAGTTCTGTCAGCTGACAGCTAAGACCCAGTAGGATAATAATGCCCTTATAGAAATCTACTACTAAAGCATTAAAGAAGAAGTTAAGGATAAACTGTACCTTACGGATAGACCTAACGACCTTATAACCTATATTACTATAGCAATTAAGATCGATAAGCGACAGTATAAATATAGACGAAAGAAAGTAAACTATAAATATAGAAATAACTTTAACCCTTATTACCCTAACTAAGGATATAATAACAATTAGGGTAACTCTTATAACTAAGGATAACAATAAGGTAACCACCGTAACGATACCTTATATAGAACCTAATCAGGCCCTATAACCTTAGGGGCCATTTAACTGGACAACTAAGAATATAAACTATAGGATATATCTAAATATAAGTGCTATAACTATAACAATTTCAGATATATAGTATAATAATATCTAAAACCATAAAAACTATAGGACCCTAACTAAGGTAAGTAGACCCTAGGACTGACCTAATAGTATAAGCCCTAAATGGCATAAAGAACCCAGACGCTAGGAATAATACGAGGCATATATAATATGGCGGTAATAACCGCCCTATATAAAGATAATATACTAAGGGAAGGATAGAACCTAAACGAAGGAAGCTCTATTAGGGAACTATAAGATAAGTTCTTAACGTATAAAGAAGCCAGTATAGATAAGCCCAATAAGAGAACTCATAAAGAATAGAACCGAATCTAGCGAGAATGCTATATATAACGAATATTACTTAAAGAAGAATACTGTAAGAAATAAGCCATTTATAAGGAAAACTAAAAATAGAAAATCCAGAACGATCTAGAACTAAGGAAATAACTTAACGTTAAGTAAAGATAATAGTGGTAAGATAAGAAGAACGCTAATAAACTTAAAGAACCCTAGACATTAGGAATAATAAGACAAAGGAAGATAATTGCCCCAGAATAATTACAGCCGTTATAAACAGTAGATAATATCCCTATCAGAACTAAACTGATAAGGAATAAAGTAAGGTAGAAATAAGAAGTTAAAGATAAGAACGATATCCGATAATCCTACTACCGACAGTCCTAAAGTATAGGATATAGGGGAGGATTAGCTCAAGCTATAGCCTAATATCTCTAAAAGCGAGATAAGAAAATCGCAAGAATGTGGACTTAAGACTATAAAAGAAAGTATAACGAATAAGGACTTAGAATTTTTAAAACATATAATGAGCTCTGTATATAAGGAGCGAGAGAATATGCCAATATAGAAGAAGGAAGTACCGTCTACATTAAAGCCTATTATACTAACGACGCACTTAACCCTTTATATAAGGAACCCAATTTCAATATATAAGACGATATCTAGATAATGCCAATAAACCTTAGACATAATAAAATCTTATAGGTTTTATATAGAAACCATTAGTATAAACAACATAGGATAGAGAAACTAAATAATAATTGCTTTCCGGTCACTATAGAAGGCATATTAAACGATAGACCTTACCTATAAGAAGAAACAGAAGGATACCTAGTTAGAATATAGTATAACTAACTAGGAGTTATAGAACTATGATTTAATATGCCACTCTATAGATAGATCTATAAGATAAAAGACCTCCTAGACGGAATTAAACAGTCTTTATAAATAATTAAAAAAGCAGAGAAAGAGTTTAAAGAAATAACTTAAGGAAAGTATACACCTAAGAAAACAGTATTAATTGATAATATTAGTTTAGAAAATACCCATGAATTATAGTGTCGATAGGAGGCAGACGGCCTATACCTAGACGACAATATACCATCTAGATAGATAACCTTAAATAAAGGTATTAATAATAAACTAAAAGAATAATACTAATAACAGTTATTTAATAAAGAGTTTAATAATAACTGTACTGACGATAAAGGATATTATAATAGTGACGGTAAGAAAGTCTACTATAACGCCTTAGGAAAAGTTAGATGCTATCTATAATAGAGCTATAGATAAGCGAAGAGTAATATCTATAACGAGACGAAAGCGCTCTAGGAGTAATATAAATAATAAGTATACTAATACGCCTAATACTACCTATTTAGATTAAGGGAAGATAGCTAAAAGCTTAGGTTAACAGTAAAGTATAATAAAACTTTATTGACTTAAAAATAGTTATAGAGCTAAAAATACTATAGAAGAAGAAATTATTGCCTTACCTACTGATTAATACAGAAGGATAGCTTTTCGATTATAATAATAGCATTATAGATTAAAAGACCGATTACCTTAAGATCTTAGCTAAAGGAAAAAGATAAAAAGTAGATTTTAATATTATACCTTTAGGATAAGATATAGATATTATCTTAGGTATAGTATAGTTTAGATAAGAAAACCTAATTATCGACTGAAGGAAAGGCCAGGTTATATTCCCTAATAACCTTAAGAGCAATAATAAGATAATTATAAAGAACGATAAGAGATCTTAAACCCTAACCACCGGAGAAGGTATAGGTATATATAGTATAAGATAACTACCACCTCTAAAAGGAGTATAACATAAGTATAAGAGAGGTATATAAAATAAGAAACAGATCTTAGGCATTCTTTAACAATAAGATCTAAAAAAGGAACTAGAATTAATAATAAGCTAGGACAGACTAATAAATATACCGAAAGAATACTAAGTATATAACAAACTATTTATAGAAGAACTAAAGATAGGAGTCCCTAAATATAGCCAATAGGACTATAAAATCAACCTAATAGATAATAGCTTACTATTTTAAAAACTATACTTACTTAACGAAAGAGAGCTAAAAGTATAGAAAAAATATATTAACGAGATATTAGCTAAAGGCTATATTAAGGAATTTAGTTTATCTTTAGTATTAGTTATATTCTTTATACTAAAGAAAAATAGAGATAATAGACCTATTATTAACTACCGACCGGTTAACGTAAAAACCATTAAAGATTAAACCCCACTTCCGCTTATTATAGAACTTAAAGATCGATTATAAGGTAAAAAGATCTTTACCGCTCTAGACCTTAAAGGCATATATAACCTAATCTATATTAAGAAAGGAGATAAGTAGAAAATAGCATTTAGAACCAGATTCAGACTGTTTAAATATATAGTAATGCCCTTCAGTCTTACTAATATATCTATAACGTTTCAGCGGATAATTAACAGTATACTTTAACAGTACCTTA
>JABFFF010000405.1:0-192004 GCA_013623665.1 Fusarium sublunatum | reverse complement strand
GACTACCACCGCATCCGCACCCGCTGGGAGGCCGAAACCCCCTGCCTCCGTCTCCGCGAGCTCATCTCCAGCAAAGCATCTCACCTCAAGACCATAACCCGAGCTGTAAACTTTGGCGTCGGCACGTTTGATCCCCGCGATGGAGCATGGGATGCCAAGAGGTCGAGCTTTGTGCAGCTCGCTGCCTTTGACATCATGGTTGAAGAGCTGGGTATGTTGAGACTCACTTATACGGACACTGGCTGATAATGTCTTTTAGAGAAACACACGGGTGGAAAAATGGGGTGCTTCTTTCAAGATCCTGTCTTTAGCACATCTGACAAAGCCTTCCTTGCTGATCTCGGCCACACTGTCGTCGAGGACCCAGCAGGATGCGTCTTGATCAACTCCAACACCTTCTTCTTCGGCGTTCACCTCTACAAGCCCCTCTACGCTGAGGCTCTGGCAAAGGAACTGCCCGCCATCTTTGTCGGGACAGGCTGGAATGCATGGGATGAGTGAGTTCACCGCCTGATTCTTGACACTATTTGTCATGACTAACAAAGATCCTGTAGCATGTTTGCAGCAGAGGGACTCGGGAATATGGAGAAGATGCACAAGACCTATCAGAGCTGCGAGTTTCCCCAGGATGGCTTCGATGCAGCTTTTTCGACCACGTCTATTTACTGGAAGCCTTCTGATGTGTCCGAGACAAAGGAGGAGACTGGCGATGATGGAAAGGCTGAGGAAAAGGAGGAAGAGGCGAGGAAAGAGGAGAAAAAGGAGGAGGTTGTGGATGACGAGCTATCTAAACAACTTGAATCTACTACTATTTCTTGATACCTGTTTGTTGCGGCTGTCTATGTCTTGCAAACCTACCCCCTGTTCGATGCCTTTACCATGGATCATTGCCTCCTATCGTCAATCATTCCGTCTCTTATTGCCTTTGCCTACTATCTCTATAAACTCTTCTTCATATTTCTCCTGGCTATCTCCGAGTTCTCTCACAGCTCGTCTTCGTTCTATTCAACCGTGTCCTAATTCTTTCCAAGTTTATCCCATCTCTTCTTCCCTTCCTCTCAACTCCCTCTAAACTCATCCTCCTTTATTCAACTTTATTCAATCTCTTCATTATATCTCTCTCTACTCATTCAATCCTCTATATCCCATTGTACTTCACTGTTCCTTCCAACATCCACTATGTAGCTCATCACTTCGCATCATCTCCTCAACTGTGCCAAACCTCCTCAACCCCCTCAATATACTTCAACCTCTTAATCCTTTCTATCCCACCCCTTTTGCATTTGATCGTGAATCACTGCCCCCTTCAAACATCCAACTATATATTTCATCCTCCTCCTCAACTCTTCAAACCTCCTCTTCATCCTTCAACAACCTCATCTTCAACCTCCAACAACATCTTCTTCATCTTACCTCAACCACCAACATGTCATCCTCCCCAGACCTCAAACCCTGCGACTCCAAGTCCCGCGAGGCCGAGTACCAAGCCCTCTGGCAAGTCTGCGATCGCTGCTCGCGCAAGCACGAGTACATCTACGGCGACCACGAGGCCAAGCGCGCCATCCTCGACACCGCATGCCGCTCCATCCTCGAAAAGAGGTTAACCTCCCCCTCCCCCTTGTTGACCCCAGATACAAACAAACTAACTCCTCCAGACGCAAGCAGGGAAAGCCCATGTGCGGAAGCAGCATCGTGGCCATGGTCGATCTCCATCTCAAGCGCGAGATCAACGCCCGCATCCTCGCCGAAGCCCGTCTCGCCCAGCACCCGTCTCCTGCTCCCAACAGCATCCCCTATATCGCCAACCAGGTCTCCTACAACGCCAGTCCCGTCGCGTACAACCCTGTTCCCCAGCAGCAGCAGCAGCACGTAGCTCCTCCCGTCGCCGAGCCAGAAGCCCATCCGTATGCGCTGCGCACCGAGATCCTCGCTTTGCGCCAGGACATTGCGTATATTCGTCAGGATCGCGAGGTCATCATCAACACGATCAAGGTCCTCGCGGGCAGAATCTCCAACCTTGAGACCCAGCTCGCAAGTGTCATGCAGGAGGCGTCGTGTCCTCAGCCCGCATTCCACGCTGCGCAGTATCCGGAGAATGGCATCGAGGGGCTCAATGACGGCAATGGCTTGGTCCCGATGCGACCCATGACGCCTAGAAGTCAGACTCAGGGGAGGAATGAGGGCGACCAGGACATGTTTTACAAGGCCGGACTTTGAGGTTATTTCAGGACGATCAGGGATGAAAGCTTAGGGGAATGTGTGAGGAAGATTGACCAAGATGGTCCAAGAAACGCAATATAAAAGCATCGGATGAAAGCAATGTTGCTTTATTTAACTGCTGACGAATGACGACTACAACGACATCAAAAAGAGCGGACATGCACATCAGATCAGATCATTCACATAATGTAGTCTTGCTCATTTAGCTACTAGGTATCAATGAATGACAAGAATCTATACACAATTCTCCGTAAACCCGTCTCGAAACCTCTTCACAATGCTCAATATCGGTCCTATTTGTTGCCGTATGCATCAACTATATACTCTCTTCAAGGTGAATCGTAACAGAAAAGCCCTGCCCTCCGGTCCATTCATTCCATCTCTACCAAACCAATCAATCAATCGTTCAAGCGTATTCGAAACAACAAACAAACAACAGGCATGATAATGTTTTACCCGTTTACCCTTGGGCTCCGTAACTCCGGTTGCATGAGAAAAATAATATGAACGAGACATTAAATACTGAGGGTTGGGCCACTGTTGGGTATATCCAATGCGCGCCCACTCTCGTAAAACTGATATCGCCTCCAACATGTATCGTCGTTGGGAAATAGTCATCCCATCGTTTATGAAGCAAAGTCCTTGTAATCCTGGAGCGTCTTGCCGTCACAGTCAGGAATCTTGACACCCTTCTTGAGCTCGCGTTCAACTGTCATGAGGCCCCATTTGTCCTCCCATTCCTTGCCCTTCTCGTTGTACCTCTCCTTCCATGGCTCGTCAAATGCTTCGAACCAAAAGTAGTTGGTACCGTTCTTGAGGGCCTGGCACACCCAATCATCCATAAAGGTGTTGAGCTCGTCAATGCCAGCGACGGAACCTTCGGTACAAGATGAGGCCGAACCACAGTTGGTTCCACCTCCAGTGGGCCAGCCCGTCTCCGAGATGATGTTCTTCTGCGTGTCCGACTTCCAGAATTGGCCGTTGTTGTTCTTCCAGAATGACGATGTCCAGTCGGCTGCTTCTTCGGCTGTCACTCCTGCAAAGAAGGGGTGGATGTTGGCCATGATATAGTCGCTGTCCGACGCTAGCTCAGAAGTCCAGTCGTCACCCAGGTCTGAAGTGGCAACAGGCAACTTGAGACCCTTGTCATCAAGCTCCTTACGGGTGTCGTCCAGGATTTTAGCCAGTGCGGTAATGTTCATTTCCTTGCGGAACAAAATTTCGTTGGCAATGATAATGCCTTCGAATGGCGTGTCTCCATACTCGTCCAGAAGATCCCACATCTGAGACAACTGTCGGTCGTTGGTCGTCTCGTTCTTGTCCAGCCAAACACCCATCCAGATCTTGGTGTCGTTGATCTCCAGGCGGTCGAGGGAATGCATCACCATCTGAGTCTGGTTGCAGTCCGTTCCATACAGTCGAATCTTGTTGGTCAGCTGAGTCAATACAGCGACGTCGCGGGTGATGTTGTTCTGAGAAGGCGGGTCATGTATGCAGGAAGGATACTGCACGTTCTGCGGGGTGTAATCCATGCCAGGGAACACTCTGTGCAGATCGGGGTTGTTGAGTAGTTTCTTGATCTCTTCGCTGTCCTTGCCGAGATCACCATTCTTCTTCTCGTCCTCGGCAGCCGACTGACCGTTGCCTCTGCTGCTGCTACCGTCGTCTTGCTTGCCATTGTTGAGCATACCACCGACCACACCTCCCACAATGGCTCCTACAATGATAAGGAATACAATACCGATGATGAGCCACTTGCACCTCTTGCTCCGGCCGGCATCCTTATTCACCATGCCATAGGGCTTTTCGCGTGCCGGATTCATTTCATAGCTTCCACCTTGGCAATGTTAGCAACCAGACATATCATCATTACGACCGATACACACCTCTGCCGCCCAAAAGGCCGCCAGCAGCCGCACCACCCCCAACCGCGGCAGCAGTGGCAGAAGCACCCTTCTTTGTACGGTCTGAATGGGAAAGGCTGAGCATAGAGTTCCTTTGACTCTTGCCATATACAAGTCCATCATCTCCATCGTCGGCGATCTCATTCGGGTTCACTACACCAAGATTGGCGCTACCGTTCCTTGAGTTGGTGTATCCAGGGTATGGGTTGTCGACGTATGGGTCGCTTCCGTTGAAGTGTGATGTTGATGCCGAACCCGGCGGTCCAGCAGCGGTTGCAAGACCGGCCAGGCTTGATTGCGAAGGGCCGCCGTGCGGTGTATCATAACCGTATCCGTAACCACCTTGTCCGCCGTAAGGATTCTGCTGCGTCCGCGAAGGAGGCGGAGGCAAGCCGGAGTTGTCCATCGCGCCTATGCCGCTGTTACGAGGGTTACGGTCAGCAACGTTTTGAGCAATTCCAGCTATACCACCTGAGGCCGACATGCCAAAGTTGTCTGCGCCCGGTGTAGTATGGGAATTTGGATGGACGTACCCGTAATGTCCACCTCCACCACCTCCGTGGTTGTTGTAGCCTTGATCAGCGTAATAACCGTGGTCGGGTTGATGAGGAGGCGATGGGCGTCGAGGACTATCGTAGCCACCTGAGCCCGAGTAAGGTGAAGCCGAACGGGCGTTGGAGTAGTCGTCGTAGCCGGGCTGGATGCGGCTGTAGGCGGAATCGGGATGAGCGCTGGGGTGATTTGGTTGCGAGTAACTATGGGGTGGAGGGATGGGTCGACGCGGAGAGGAATCGTAATGGTTTTGAGAGTCGAGCGGTTCGCTCTCGTAGGGATCACCGCGGTAGTGCTGCATTGTGGGTAAAGGATAAATGAACTCTGGATCCAAGCAAAGAGATGATGGATGGAGATGGCAAAGGGGGGGCCAGGCCAAGCAAGGATTGGTTTGGTTTGGTGGTGATGGATGATGCCAGCAGCGGGCGCGCCGCCTCGATGTGGATCAGAGGAAACCGCAAGAGACAAATGAGGATCTGATGTGTAGATGAAACGAGAGAAGCGCTTTCGGCGGAGCACAAAAGACTGCAAGGAACGAGTGGGAAAAAGGCCGAGAGGGGGACTCTTGGTGTTGACTTGACGTGGGAATGAGATGAGATGGAGGGAAAAAAGATGGAGAGTCCCGTCCCGTGGTTGATAACGGCGCAGGCGCAACACAAAGTTGGAAGGAGCCACCACTGAGAGCCACACCGGATGCGGACCGATAGCCTGGATTCTCGGCCTCCAGCCAATCGAGCCAAGAAGAGACTAGGCCCAAGGTCCGCCCTGGACTGCCCGGCAACGCCTAGCCTAGCCTAGAAGCTAGAGCCTGTACCCCGGTTTTAGTGACGCAGACGTTCTGGAAGCAAGAAAAACAGCCCCGTCCGATTAAGCCAGCCAGCGAATTGATGGTCTGAAAGTGTCTTGTCTGAGTTTCAAGACAGTTGGCAACTGTTAGCAGCATTTCAGGTATGTAATTCATCTATTTGCATAAAGTTACGAGCACAGCCGCCTCCAAAACGGGCACAACGGGCGGACACGAGGTTGGTCTCGGCTTGTAGTGGTGGTGTGAATCGTCAATACGGGGTTGGTCAGGCTACCTAATCGATGTTGGATGCGTGCGCGTCCTTTTTCAGATACAGACTACTAATAATACGATCTCAACAGAGCAAACTCCCTTTTGCTTTGACCTAAATTTGGAAACAGAACTGTTTGGGAAGCTGGTCAAAAGATACTACGTAGTAATAATAACAAAATAGCCTTTTGCGCTTATAACCTTCCTGTCCTTAATTGTCAATTTGTCCACGGCAATGGCCTTGTCGTGCGATGGTTACAGACAAAGAGGGACAAGGATAAGCCTGTACAGACATGGCACAGCAAAGTCTGGACCAACCACTCGCTCACCTGGGCTGTTGATGGCTCGTGTACTGCACCGCTTGATAGTGCCGATTAACGAATATCCCCAGTTTCAAAGGCATAGACAAACCTCGACTACCAGAAATAAACAAACTCAATGCCTTGAACAATGACGAGTCCGATGACGAACTCAATGTAGCACAGGATGCAAGCCTCACAATAAAAATATCCGGTGCATGTGGCGCTACCGGCGTCAGTCGATTTCATTAATATCACCAGCGGCACAGCTACAAGCAAGCCCAGCGCCATCAAATGTCATTCCTCAAATTAATTAAACACTGGAAAAAATTCGCAGCACCAACATTGACCTCTGCTTTTCTCCCATCGTCTATGTTTTGCTTGCGTATCACAACTGGCAGATTAAAGGATCCTCCGTGACCCAGTGTTTTCCCAGTCTTTCACTTTTTCTCTCTCCCTGGTGCGACGCTTCTTTGTCAACCGTCTTTTCATGCGACGCTGTTGGTCGATCAAGGAGCTCTGTGCTTCAAGTTGATTGTGGCACTAGAACGGATCATCGACGATGCGTCCCTTGTAGCCATCATCCTTGTCTCTATCATGAACCAATCACAGCCAAACACTGCGCCCTCGCAAACATATCCACGGTCAACAATCGCATCGCATCGCTGAGCAGACAGACAGACAGACTTGCAGTCGGTTTGACTTGGCTGAAAGCGCACCATTTAAGGCTGAATTGGTGGTATGCTCGTGACTATAAATGGTCGGTCGTGGCTGAACGTGTTTAATTTCAGCTTAGCCAAGCCAGCCATGGACCCTTGAGGCTTAAAGACAGAACACTATTGAGACCCGGGTCGAGACCCCTATCCTGTAAGTTAGGAGGCTTAAAGTCAATAAAAACCGTTGTTGGTTCCTCCTTGGCATGTTTGTCAAGGTGATGCTTCTAAGCCCAGTATACGTGCGATTGTTGTCGCTTACTTACGAAATGCAGAGCTGTCGTGACACATTACTCAGACAAGTGTACATATTATATGGACGGACTCCGAAGTCAGCACTTGCTGCACAGTTGACGTCGGGTGCTTGCTCACGTGTGCATCTGCTAGAAAAGAGAGATTGCGCTCACGATGTATCTAAAGTGGCGTCAATCTCCTCCGTAAGCAAACGGATATTAAGATATAGGGTAAACACTCTCCCTTGGTCGCTCGCCGTCAATAGGTGCAAATACTGGAGAGCCAGGCAGACATCAGTATGCTCAGCCAATAATTGACTGTTCTCAGATTACAATGATAGCTTTGATTATACATTGCAGGTCTTATCGCCTCATCTCCCTGTACCCAAGTTCGTATGTATCGATCAACAGCGGCTAGATGGCCTCGTTCAGCACCCGACAACATAGTACGCTCGCGAACAATACGAGACCAAACCTTAAAAGCCTAATCGGACTTCGTTTATGGGCCGATCATTCATTTGCGCCAGTAGTGACGGGTATGTGACTCCAGGCGCCACATGCAGTCCAACCATTCAACGTCTTCTTTCCTAGTTCTTAAGACATCAGGTAATCAGTGAACCAGGGCGAGGTTTCTGTTGCCGTCATGACATGGCTGACAGCTTTCCTGTTATCTATCGAGTTCAAGTGCCAGGCCGCACTTTTCGTATATCTTCCAAGTCACGGTATGTTCCTACACCCACGGCGCAAATCGCACATGACACTCAGCCATACCACTATCACCAAGCCTAGGACACGTATCATGCATACTCTACGCAGAGTGCATGACTCAAAGACAGGTATAAGACAGCCCAATTAGCGAGCGAATGTCGAGTTGTAAGCCTTTGCAAGTACGGATGCATCCATCACCATCACTAACTTGGCTGACCAACTTCAACCTGACCGAGCATAATCGTGGGAAACGCTCAACGCCAACAGAAGTAAAGGTACGTTCAGGTATTTGGAAAGTGAATGCCCCAAGATAGATGAAACTCTTTGTATCGATAACACCGGTTTAGTCCCATCTGGTTGCGACATGCGAAAGGCTAATCTAATTGGCCAATTCTCAAAACACCATATTAAACATCACGAACACAAAAACCACCAATCACAACAGACTCTCTGAGCCCCCAACTTCTAAAAACATAGATCCTAGCTCGCAAATCTCACATAAGAAACCGCGCTCATGTGACCGGCTTCTCGATTAAGCAACGGCTAGCCTTGGAACAAGCATATCTTCCATCCTGTACCACATCACGACCGGCATCGCACCGTCACGCGAGTAAGAATACATGGAAAAGTCGCCCTCGCAGATGGCAGCCAAGCATTATGACGTTGTACACCAGGGCCGTCCTCCACAGCTCCAGCCAACGAGCGGCTCCGCGGAGCACATGTCCGATGTTCGCTCCACAATAAGCATCGACTGAATATCTTCATCGATCGATTTCGCCTCTGCTACCTTGGATGGGCGGGTTCGCACGTCTTCTGAAAAAGTCGACATCGTCGTCCAGGGCTCAGAGTGATGATGGCTGGGCTTGGTTGGGCAGGACCACTGTGATGTCATGTATACGTTTGATGTGTTGACATCATACATGTCAATCTGAGCATCACGATGATTTATATGCAGCTTTGCAGCGTCAAGGGCATTGCTTTTGCTCTCATCATTCTCATAATTCCAGGTCTATAATCACATACTCAAGAGATTCTTTCTCGAACTCAATTCTCACAAACCCATCTAACGAATCCCATCACGAAACAACCATCAACATGTCTATGAACCCCGAGTCCGCTGTTCCCCAGAAGGGTGAATTCCGAAGCAAGGTCGCTCCCGCTGAGCCCCTCACCACCAAGGGCGTAAGTTGACCATCATGACTTCTCATAAACACATACTTACATTCACCCAGCACAAGCCCGGAACCCTGGTCGGCAACGACGCTGTCCCCGAGTTCCACGCCGAGCAGCACCCTGCCGGCACCGCCCCTCCCGAGAACACCTTCAAGCCCAACAACGCCGACGAGGTTCCCGCCCAAGCACCCGGCAACGAGGGAGCCATTCCCGCCTCCGCAACCCTCGGAGGTGCTACCTCTGCCGACGTCCACACCGGACTTGGCCACCCCGGCTCCGGCCAGACCAGCCAGGAGATCCACGGCCGAGGAAAGCAGAAGGGCAGCTCCGGCCTTGAGGGCGTCGGTGCCAACCCCTCTGATCCCATCCACCAGAAGGGTGCTGACCGCGATCACCCCACCAACTACCGTGGAAAGGGTGGTGAGAACGCCTTGGATTATGCCGGTGCTGAGGACCGAGAGCCTGCCAAGGCTGAGGAGGTTGCGAGCGAGCGTGCTTAAAAACGTCATGTCTGCTGTGCGGACTGCACCTGTATTAGTAGCGTAGGAACGCTTAATGAGTTAATGCCATGATATGAATCAAGATTAGCACGCATCAGTTGTGAACGGTGAATATTGTGAGTGCATGTTGTATTGTGGGATGGTAGTTTGGTGTCCAATGTCTGCCGACAAAATGAGCTTTGTAAATGGTATACCGGTGGATATGAATAGAGGCTGCAAGCCATGCTTGTCTGTGTACCTATGCTGAATTGCAGTATCTGAAGAGAGCTCGTCCTGCTACACATGTATACACAGATCTGGTCCACCTTGATATTGACCACAGAGATACTGTACGTTGCTGCTCCGAGTCAGCTTGTATACCGAGCAAGGTAGTAGCTGGTGATTAAAAATCCAACAATGAAGCGTGTGGCCCTGTGTCATGTTACATTTGCACTGTTACCGTAAGTCTAATCACGAGATCTTCCTGAACTGGGGTCGTTCAGCCCTACGTGAACAAGCACTTGATTCAAGGTTGGTCCAGGGGAGAGAATGCCTCGCAGTCTGCCCGAGCAAAATCTGCTGGACAGCGTGTCACCCATCATCGAATCAAGTCCTCAAAGCCCCTCGAAAACTCGATCTGGCTGGCAATGCCGGCACATGATCCTTGTTGCATCCTTGCATCGAGTCATCTCCACCGTGGGGAGGCATCAAGGCTCGGATTGGAAGCGGTTATTAGATATCCCTGGAGATGACGATCAGATTAAGGTACGACCGCCTTGTCTAATATCATGGAGGGTTGATCTTCACGTTTTCGCTTTTATGAGATTTTATTGTGTTGTTGAAGATAAAGACACTCTTGACCAAGACCCCGGCTCGATGGTGGTATGGTATCCTATGCACAGCCACGAATTGGGGGCCATAAACCGATATCTTGGTCAGTCTGTGATGCATGCACATACCTCGGGTGTATTCCTCGATTCTATATATAACTAACTACATGCGGAGAAGGACTTGGCCTGCATCCATCTTCATCTTAGCTTGGGTAGTAAGATGCACGAGAATGCAACACCAAGGCTCGAATGTGTCATTGTCTCAACAACAACAAGATATCAAAGACGTATCCTTACCAATAAAAAAGAGAAATTCACCGCGCAAGGCGAATAAGGAAGGTAAATCATACTCCAATCAATTACCTTGCCCAATCCCGTGACCAGGCTCCTGGCCTTAGTCCACTGCTGGACCCCTCTCCGATATACCGACCTGCATTTTATCGCTGCTTTATCCCGTTGGAGTTTCTTGAGTCTCGGAGGTTTGCTCTACTAAAGCCAGCCTCAGCCAATCCGGGAATTAATTGGTGGAGCTTGGCTTTTTGACTAAAGTGAACCCTTTCTAGGCTTGGTCAAAAACGACAAACCGCCTCCCCCTTCTCGTATCCTCCCGTCAAATATGACATTCTTTTATTACTCCTCATCTCTGCACGTGCACCAAGACAATTTATACCCAGAAGCAATTGCCAGACCCAAACGCCGCTGACGTTGCAGGATTCCACTACAGACGTCTGCGCTTTAGCCCAGGTACTAGACTCGGTACGTACTGTAGTCCGAGTACCGACGGCTTCTCTAAATCTGCTGTCTTCTCCTACAAGCCATCTATCGTGTATTGAGGCTGGGCGGACTATCCCGATTGCTTCTTACAAAACGGTGGACGTCCAATATGGAGATTCAATTCTCGATCCCCATCAATAGTGCCCGCTCCGGCAGTTCAGCTGGGTAAGCTCAGCTCAGCTCAGCTCCAACCCTGTCATATAACTTATGGATCCGCAAGCTGACTGTGAGCCTGTCTTTTGACTTATGCATAGTTCATCATCTGCATCTTCATCAGAAAGATCCGCCAATGCTACAGCCGCAGCTGCTCGAGGCGGAACTCATCGCTTTGCCCTCGAGACACGAGCTCGGCATACCCGACGCAGCTCAAGCAGAGCCCGTACAGGATGTAGTACATGTGAGTTTGTTGTGCAAGGTACCCATCATTCATGACCATGCTGCTAACTCATTCCCAGGCAAGTAAGTACAATAGCTACTGTTATCAACAGCCTCACTGGACTCCCGCCAGTTGCGCCATTCAGAGACTTCAGTACTAACACCTTTGGAGGAAACGACATGTCAAATGCGACGAGACCAAACCGTCATGTCTCAATTGCTTGAAATGGAGAGGAACTTGCGATAGCTACGCGGAAGCCTCATCTGAAGCCACATCTACTGAACCTCGGCCAACGCGTCCTGCAGTGTCCAAGTCAAAACCAGCCTCAAACTCTTCGACCAAGTCCCGTACAACATCCAAGATCAAAGTCACGACAGGTTCAACGGCCGTTGTCAGCGCAAGGACCCCTACGATACCTGAAGAACCTAGTATCAACATTACCCGCTTCATCAGCAGCGAACAGCGAGCCTACTTTGACGAATGGTCTGCTCTCAGTATTGACTTTCTTAGTGGAGGACTTGGAGACACCCGACTATGGACGGTTACCATGCCTCAGCTCACACTTCAGGAACCCTCACTGAGATACGCAGCCATGGCCATTGGTGCCCTGCGCAAGGCATCAAACGTCGAGTTTGAAGCTTCCTCGCCTAGTAGCGAGCTCATGAGCGACAACAAGCATTATCTCAATGCTATCGTTTACTACTGCGAAGCTCTACAACTTCAAGCCAAGGCGAGGCCAACAAAAGAAGGGTTACGAACAGCTATGCTAGCATCGCTGCTGTTCATCTGCTTCGAGGCACAGCGAGGAAACATGCCGGCAGCTCTCAAGCACGTCACATACGGCTTCAGCATGCTCAATGAACTTGCCGCTTGCTCTGACAAAGCCCCCAGTCTGGTCAGTATCGCCCCGGCGCCTCCTGCACTGGTACAGGAGATCTTGGACTGCTACAAGCCCTTGGAACTGCAATCGCGTTCTTTCATGGGCTCATATAGAAAGTTCTTCTTTCCTCCCAAGCCACCTGCGGTCGCTGCACATGCTTCTCCCTCGAATCAGACTTCTAGTCCAAGTTCTATGTCAAGTCCACCTAGTCAACCTGGCACCCCCTGGGGGAGCGCACGTCCACAGCAGCAGAGCCCGACCGGTCTTCCTAGCCCTCAGAGCCAAGGGAGTCCACAGGCTTCGTCAGAGCAACAGACACCTCCACGAGCACCTCCTCAGAGACCCCCAGGAATTGCTCCTTTTACCAAGCACTCACCTTACTTCAGGCCTAAGCAAACCAACATTACAACCATTGACAATATGCCTGCAGCTTTTCAAACGATAGACGAGGCGCAGGGCTACTGGACTTTATTGCAGAGACAGATGGTTCAATATATCCCGATGTTGTCTGCACTAACGGCACATCTTGCTCTGCCAAAGGTTAAGGATATGAAAGAACTTGATGTTAAACTATCAAGTGTAAAGCAGAACCCCCGGCTCGCCAAGTTCTTGGAAGAATCGAGATACTGGCTTCAAAGATGGTCACAATCATACGCCCCCTTGCTGCAAAGCGTTTCCAGCAACCGAGCGAACGACTCGCACTCTTACCTCCGTGCCATTAACCTCCATATTGAATTCTTGATCCTCTACGTTTACACCGCCATGCCGCGATACTCTAATATCGAGACCGCACGGGACCTTACACCGCAATATCGAGAGATCAACGCAATAGCCGAGGTTTTGATCGCCTGCCGCCCCAACTGTGGGTTTTCAATGGACTCAGGCTGGACTTGGCCTCTCTTTGTGTCCGCCTTTGGATGCCGTGATCCAGTAGTGAAGGAGGATGCGATACGGATACTGGGAAAATACCCGATCCGAAACGCCCTTCGCGATAGCCGCGTGTTCCGCGCTATTGCACTCAAAAACCAAGAGGTTGAGAGGATGAACGCGATGGAGGGTAGTGAGGATGAGCAGTGGCTGCGACTCAGGAGGAGAGAGCTTGTGTTTGAGGATCTAGGCATGAACATCATCTTCCGATATGCGGACAAGAACTACACGACTGGAGAGTGGGAGCTTGTTGAGGAGGCGGCAGTCTTCATGGTGGGCGATGATGGAAAGCTGCAGTGGCATAGACAGCCCATTTCGGAGTCGGTATCTATTCTCTCAGGCGTCTGCTGAACGGGTGTTATGGTATGGATAGAGGATGGGTATGGTTTAGGATAGATGTAAGCATCAAGAGCGCAGGCTTTTACTCGAGTATGAGCTTTGAGTACTTGTGGCAGTTGATTTCATGTACCTGCAACTCTAGATTTGAAGAATCTGGTGAAATATGGGCGGTTACATAGCGGCTTGTCAAGAGGCTGTAGATGTATATATGGATACCAAATACAAACTGCATGAAGATGCACCAACATCGCCAGACTGGTTCCTTATAAAAGTGAATGCGGTGTATCAACTACTCGCCAGAGCATATAATAGTCATATATCTTGTTTCTATAGAACTTGTTAGGCACAACTCAGTAATAGCTCGTTTTAGTATAGGTCTCCATAGGAGGGAGTTTCGCTTGTTCGGCAAAGTTAAGGTAGGTATCATGTGAAAGTATAAGAGACGGCACGAACCAAAACAGAGCTAGATTGAACATGTTATAAGCATGTCGATATGTGCATTATATTTAAATAAAGTCTCATATACGATTATCGAAATCCAAACTGTTATCCTATTGCGATCTCTTCACCTGCTCAAGTGTAGGGTATCATTCGGCCGCCGATGCCGAGGTCCGGCCTCAGGCACGCGCCACCTCCACAATCTGGGTCGGGAAGTGACGTGCCTCGGGGAGGTTCGGCGGCCAGGAGCTGGCCTGACACCTCATCAAACCAATTGCTCAACTCCATCCCCAGATATCACCATCGCCATCATCTCCATCATCGTCCTTCTCTTCTTCATCGCCATCGCCTGCGCTTTATTCCCCCGATATCGCGTCATGGCTGTCGACTGAACCGCTCCCAACTCGACGCTTATCCCGACCGGTATCACGCGCGCGCCTCTCCTTGCAACTAAATCTCCTATTGTCATTGCCGACATCCAACCAGGGAAATGGATCCCTCCTTGACGCGCGACTTGCCATCATCGGCTTCTAATTCTACTTCACTACCTTCTTCTTCTACAACTTCTAAAAATTCACCGCGGCCGTCGCTCGGCAGTATCCTTTCATTACCTCCGCAATGGCTCTCCATGTATGACGAATTTATAACGAAGAATGCCGGCCAGGTGTCGCAGATTGAAAGCGCCCTCCGGAGTTTGACATATATAATACCAGGTATGATGATGGCGATCTGAGTGCATACATACCACAAGAACTGCTTCTAATCAAGACTACTAGGCCGATTCCGCGATGCCGAGATCGCCTCTGAGTCGATCCACTCGGGTGTTCAGCTCCTATCTCTGTATCATGACTCTCTTCTTCAGAAAGCCATTTCGCGCCTGCCAATGGCAAGCATGCCCTCGGCGCATGCTCGATATACTCGGTACTGGACCCAGCGAAGTGGCGCATACCGAAGGATAGCCATGTTCCTACAGATGATCATCTACACGGAGATGCTATGGGAGATGACGGCCAAGCGGCGAGGTGGTGAAAAGGCGCGATGGAAGGTAGTTGTGCTTCTAGAAGCATTAAAGGCCTTCTGTCGACTTCTACTCCTGCGCATCACTCGTTCGCGCCCGCTGGTATCACCCGTCTTGCCTGAACGGGAACCCATCCCCGAAGACGCTGTTGCAGCGGAAGAGGAGGAAGAGATAGCGTACCGAAGCGAAAGCGAGCTGATGGACGACATTTCGGCGGACGGCTCTGGGTCAGGATCTTCACAGATGCTGAAACCGCACGAGCGTGAGTGGGCCATGCCTCGAACAGGCATGAGCCTGCCATCACTGCCGAACGGGGGAGACATCAGCTCGTATTTGCTGGGACGAGTTCTGACGGCTGATGATATCAAGCCGGCGACCAAGCTGCTCAACCAGCTTCAGGGCAGTAGTCACGGAGCTGAGATACTGCAGATCCTGTCGCCACTGGTCTATGCAGCGGCCATGGCGCACAACAACAGACGGGGAGGCAGCAAGAAGGACTGGGCTCCCTGGTTGATCGGTTTCGCGGTTGAGTATGCGGCCCGGCAGCTAAGGGACCGCGGTCTACGGACAACGTCCCTGGAACGTGAGGAATGGAGCAAGCGAGGATGGGCGATGGGCTGGTGGGCGATGAGGGGCGCTGCCTACGAGAATGTTACCAAGGGCATCGTGGGCGGAGTCACCAAGCGGATGCCGTCATTCATTGGGGGTATCCTGGAAGACTACGAATACCTGTGGGAGAATTATTACTTTAGCACGAGCGCATAAGGCATTGGAGGAATAAAGCAAGCGATCGTCTCAAATACATTGTTGGGAAGCATCGAAAGATTTGAAACGTTTCGGTTGACGATCTCGGCAAACCACAACGAGCACGGAATACGACAAGGCATGATCGGCAGATGGACAGGACGGCAGAATATGCAGGCGCTGGTCCCTGGGCTCAATCATAGTCCCCGATTTGGATTACAAGTTGGCGCCGGTGTTGCAGATTCGCTCGGCCGTGCGTTTTGGGATATCCAAGATCGGTCGGTACCTGAAAAGCCCTCCCCGATCAACTTCGGAGCGATCGCGACAAGAAACAAAATGTCCAGGCGTTTCCGATAGTGGCCTTTGAGTTCCCTAGCGGTTGGATGTTTATGGGTGCTAGCGATGGGGATTTGTATCACAGATTAGCACGGACGCGGGTTTGAGGGCCAATGTTAGTTCCAGGCAACCGAACCAAGGCACAACTGGCTACGATTTACAAATGTACTGTACACTAATTTAGGAATTTTTAATAAGACACGAACATGTAATCATTAACAATCATGACCGCACCGAAGGGTAAAATCGATAAACGCGCCTAAGATCGGGGCTAGAGAAACCGTGACGTTTTAGGGGGTGTGCTCGGCCGAGAAACCCATGACCGGGCCATTGAGCTCCCTCCCCTGTGGAGCTTGGCTTTTTTCCCTTCCTCGTTAAAGAGAAGGGAGAGACAATCAAAAGTTATCCCGAGGCGATTCGGGATTTTCTTGATTAGAGAAAAGGACGGACGGGAGGTGACAGGGGTGTAAAGGGCTGGGTTCGGAGCCGGTTGTTTGGAGGCGGGTTTCAAGTTGAAGTTGGAGGAGTGCGCGGTGGGCTAATTGAGGTCTGTCTATCATTGGCAGAAGAGAACAGAACAAGATAGACAAGACATGCATTGCAGTGCAGTGCAAACAGACATGAGCAAGGCAACATGTCGGTGAGAGAAGGAATAATTAAAATTTTCATCTTGTGGTACGCGGTACCTTGCAGCTGTAATACATATTGCGTCCATGCTGGCTTATACAGGACAGGGTTCGGCGGGACTTTTTCGAAGTAGAAAACGTTCTTGCGCTCTTCACTTCTCTTGCTGATCCCCTAATGTTTTATCTCCGAGCTGGGCTGGGCTGATTAGTCGTGAAACGCGAACCCAAAGGGTGCGGAGGCTTTTTTTTTTAGGGTTTCCCAGCGGTTGGGTTGGGGCTGAACGGGAGGGGAGGACTAGTGAGACTTGAGAGGGAGTGAAGATGGATGGCACAATAGAGTTTTGCCTGCTGGGAGTCGTTTACGTAGGACGAATGTGTGTGTGTGTGTGTGTAGCTGGTTTAAACATAGAAACAAGGTCTCAATTGGGTTGTCACTGGTGCGAAGCTATGCGAAGCGATCTGCTATTAATACTGAGCGGCATCGAAATACGAAAAGGATCCGCAGCCGATAGCATCCGAATTATGCGCATAGATCAAGTAGGTAGATAGACGGGTAACTGATCAAGAGACTGGATGCGCACAGTATTAAAATGCGCGTATAGAGGTAATTGCACACATATAGTGTGGAAGCTTATTTCCAACGTGTGGCTGAGCTGAGCTTCATTATGCAAAGAACCTCTTCAGCTTTATTGCTGAAATTAAAAGCACAGACAGACCAGGCTTGGCGACTATGCCCGCAAAGGGACATGTTCGGGCGCATGTGATAACGATGTGTAACTTTTGTCCCTGACTAGGCTGAAAAGGGAACAGATGAAGCAAATGGGCCAGAGGGTATCGTGAAAGCCGGCTCTTGGCTCCTTGCCAGACAGGACAAGACATGTTGTCAGGCGGGATGCTACTGTATCATCGTCCAAGTCCATACATCATCCATCTCCATCTTTTTCTTTTTCATCAGGGTTCCCAGGCACTGGACTTTTTGTTGCTGCTGTGGAGAGAGAGAGAGACACTCAACGGTGTTGAAAGGGGGCTCGCGCGCGCGGGGCGGGAACAGGGGAGTTAGAGAGAGAGGGGTGATACGCGATTAGGTAGTTGTGCAATCCAATCTTGGTGCAGTATAAAACTCGCCTTGAGCTGGGCTGGGATGCTGCAAATCCTCTGTGCTCCGCCGTGTTAAAAGGATTGACAGCGGAGGATTTTCTACTACTGCCTCATGTCGTAATGAGTGAGCAGCCTTCTTGAGTCGCTTGAGGCTGGCTGGGGCCGCCGCCCGGGGGGGGGATCCCTTTCGTGCTGGGCAATGATCAATGATCAATCCCGAGTCAGGCAATTTCCACAATTGCCGCGCCAGTGAAAGCTTCACCCCTGCCTTGGGGACAGTCATTGAATTGCCGGGGGGGTGGCTGGGCTGCCGCCTCGCCTTTTTTTTCTTTCGAGCAGAATCTCGGGCGTAGAAGTCGTCCGTTGTCGCAGTGGGCCGAAAAAAAAGGGCCAAGACGGGAAGAGAGAGATAAGTTAGTAGGCGATGACGATGATGACAGGCGTCGTGTCGATCCAGGGGCGCAGAGCTAAAGTGCTGTTGGTGTTGTTGATGCTCCAACCGAAACAAACAAAAAAAAAAAAAAATCAACGTCGTTCGAGTCTTTTCTGCTGCAAGCGAGGTCCGTCTGGGTTGGTGGAAGAGGCGTTGGAGTCTGGGATTAAATCATGTTGGCTGGTCCTGGTTAGAGTTGGAGTTGAGTTGGAGTTTGATGCCAACGTCAACGGTCGCCAAAAGCAACATCACATCAAATCAACCTTTCGGCCCTCGCTTCTCGTTCTTCTACTGCGTTTCTTTTCTTCTTTCATGGTCTTGGCCTATCAGCCTCTCTTATCATCCTTGCTGATATAGGGCAGGGCCAACGACCGCGGCCGCGAGCATTTTGTTCAACACCAACATCTTCGAGCCCAAGCCAAGCTCAAGGGTCCCGTCGTTCGCTCCTTTTGCCTTTTGACGCGAAGTGGCTGATTGGCGGGAAACCGTTTCGAAACGCTGAACGGGCGGGCGTCGACACGTTTTTTTTTTTTCCTTCACTCTCTGTTGCTCCCTTTTTCCCTCTCCCGTAAACTCTGCCGCTTTTGGGCTGGCCGTTTTAGAAGTAGATCCAAAATGTTCCTTGCTGATTGTTTGCCGCGTGTTTCAGGTGAGCGTTGGTGTTACAAATCGTGTTGCAGCATATTGAATCCGATCAGATCAGAACCATATTCAACTTCCCTTTAGAACTGGCAATTTGATCAGAATGAGAGGGCAAACAAGATTAACCACAAAAAACCGCTGTGGTCTGATCTGATCTGGCCGTTGTTTGTTTGTTCGGGATAATAGCAACGTGGTGATGCGATTTTCATCAAACCCAGCCGTGATATGGCGGGACGTGCCCACGGAGGAGACTACCTCTATCGAGGCAAAGACCGGGAAGGATTGGGTAATGGGACAGCCCAGGATCAACAGTCGGGGTGGCTTGGGCGCGATGCTCGTGTCATGGGAAATTCGCTCCGTGAACGACTTGATTGATTGATTGATTGATTCATTCCATTCCATTTCATCCATCGACTTGACGGCACCCATGCCATGCCATGCCAGGCCAGGCCTTGTTGTGTGCCTGCAGAGCCGGGGACAGGGGGTCCAATTCCCCATTCATTTTGCTTGATTAAGCCAAGAGAGAGAGAGAGACTTGAATCAGAGCGACGGACAGCAGCAGCAGCAGCAGCACAAACATCAAGGATAGAAATGCTATCTTTAGCATGTGGTGAAACAGAGAGGCCCTTCTGTGCGCTGGATGACGACTTTCTCTCTCAAACAAACCACTAGATCACACAGACAGTACAGCACAGCACTATCATGGGCAATAGATTCTGGCTGAACCTTTGGACTCCTGTTGGTTGGTTGGGCTGGGTCTGCCCCTGTCCTGGGCCAGCCCTGGGCCTGGCTTGTTTGACCCCTGATGCTGCTCTGCTCCTAAGGGTGGGAATTGACCCAGGACGGAGCAGGGATGTTGCATGTGCCTGGCTCTTGGCATCAGGTCCCGCCTGTCGGTCGACGGCGCGAGAGGAGATCTTTGTAGGGAGTAGGAAGTCATGATGTTATGCTCCTGAGTTGAGATCGTGATGATGATGGGGATTTGGTAGTCTAGAAGATAGTTGAAGGCCGGCTTCTGTGCCAACGATTGACCCCATGCTTGTTAAATGAGTAAAACGTTGCAGTCAGAATAGTTACGATTACACTGCGGCTTGATCCGGACTGTAGATGCTGTCAGCACAAGTTACGTCTATCCAGTCAGTTCCCGGCTGTGCGTCACGTCACTTCACTTCAGTCCCGTCCTGCAGAGTGTGTTGTACCTGTCGACTCTATCTCGTGTCCTTGGCTTTGGATTTCTTTTTTAACGTTGGATTGATTCCTCCCCCCCCCCCGGATCTTTCTCTCCTCCACACTCTCACTCATCTTTCCGTCGCTATCGTCACTCTCGCACGGGAGGGAAAAAATACCAGCCCTCTCGAATCTATTTTTGGGCTATTTTCTTCCGTCAGTGGCCTCCCGTCCCTCATTTCCACACGGGAAAAGTATCGCGGCTCGTTCATCAATTCTTGTGAAACTCTGGCTTAACAGACGGACGGGAAGGGGCTGACACTGGCACAAAGAGCACAGGCACAAAAAGAGCGCAGCGACAATACCTACCTAACATCCGACCCATCCATCCATCCATCCATAGGTCCATTTAGAGGCCCGTTTTCTGGTTGGCTCCAGTGTCTTTCCCGTCCCCTGGGCGTATCCTTTCCTTGCCTTCAATCCATCCATCGTGTGCTCCTTTCTGGGTCCTGTCCTCCCCAGTCCATGCCCTAGCCTAGTTATCCAGGTCCCAGGTCCTAGGTCCCAGTCCCGCGGGTGCCCGGTGTCAGTGGTGCCAGACAGCGAAGAGAGAGCCACAGCCTGAACCAACACCAACGCCTCAAGCACGAGCACTCTCAAGAATTAGCAGCCCCCGGCCGCCGCCCCTCTTCAGCGGCTCCAGCGCTGTTGTATGTACTGTACCTGGACTAGGTACTCCGGGCTCTGCTGAATAGCAGCACCTCAGCAATTGTGTTCCCACTCTGCGCCCCCAAACTGCATAGGAGCAGGAAAATATAAAACACAAAACACCAGACGAAGACGACGATCGCCCAATTACTGATCGATTCGGAGAAATATCCCGGTTACACGCCCACGCCCCTCCTTTTATGCCACTTCCATCACTGATTAGTACTACTTACACATCTACATTGGCTTGGGCTTTCTCCAAAGTACCTCCCCTCGAGGCAAGCAAGGACCCAGCGCCAACGTCCGGACTCCAGCAGCACCCCTAGTCCCAAGTCCCTACCTAGTCCCTAGGCCTACCTAGGTACCTACTAGGCTAGAGCCCAGCTCCTCTATTACTCCTACTCCTACTCCCACTCCCACTCTCACTCTCTTACCTTACCTTACCTTACTCCTGCGGCTGCTCATTCTCCTACTCCTACACTACCCTCCCCGTCCCCTTCCCTCTTCCACCTTTCCCGTCGTCTCTTCTCAACTCCAAACCCAACCATTGTCATCCGTTTCTTTTCATTTTCTGTTTCTTTTTTGCTTCATATTCACTCTCGCTTAAGGGTCTTTGGACCTTCAACTCTCGCTCTTGTCCCTCGTTCTCTGCGCGTTTCCGAAACCCACAGGAACCTACTCACTCGCTCGCTATCCGTCATATCAGCTCATCGCTACGAGCGACCACATTCGCTTCAACGACATCTACGCCCAACTAAATACAACTACCTGAACCCCTCGATATTAACTCGATTACCTCTTGCTGCTCTGCTCGCCTTGGACCTTTCCCGAATTTGTTGATCTTCTCCATGTGAGCAGCGCCCATGGATACGACACAGAATCAACACCAAGGCCAGAGCCTGAGCCAGAGCAACAGTCCTCAACCGCAACAGTTCGAGCTTCAACCCTATCAGCATCAGCACAACATGTCTCAACAACCGAGTCCCTCGCCCTCCCATCAGCCTCAGGACGCCAACCCCCAAGATGTTCTCGCCGAGGCGCGTAAGAACCTCCAAGTCCTGATTGACTCAGGCCTGTCCAAGGAGCTTCTTCATCAGTTGGTCGACGGAAGCCAGGGTAGCCAGGCCCTCAACTTGAATCTCAGCGCCATGACTGCGATGCAACACATGCCCACGATTCCCTCTCAGCCTCAGCACCAGGCTCCTACCTTTAACCAGCAACAGTCATCAAACCCAAACACGAATGCCAACAACGTCTCTCTCGCCCCTCCGCCACCAATGCGATGCCCTCCTCCGCCTCCTGTAGTATCGAATGTTCCTGCCGTTCAGACCATGCCAACTTCCACCAGCGGTTCTTCGACTGCCACGACCCCCTCCGCTGAGATCAAGCACGAGGTCATTTCCGAGGACGTAAACTGTGCGTCAAGCTCCTTTGGCAACGGGGACCGGCTTTCGAGTTCCTGGAAACCCACTGGCATGTATGCTAATCAAGATAACGATACAGCCATGTTTCTGCCTCCTCAGGCTGCCTTCAGCCATCGTCCTCGCATCTCAGTTTCGTCGACTAGCTCCGGCTCTTCCGGTCATGCTTCCATCTGGTCAACCAACTCGGCGCAGTCTTCGATGTCCTGGCAGTCGTCCGCTTCCTCCCGATCTCAGGCCCCGCTGCCTATTCCTCCCTCTAGCTCCATCAACGGACTTGGTCCCATGAGTGCCCCGGTTGGCACAGCGGGCAAGACCAACATTTACTGGTGCACCTCGTGCGAGACGAGCTTCAAGCGCAAGTACGACTGGAAGCGCCACGAGGATGAGTTTCACGAGCGCTGGCGCAAGTACCCCTGTCCCGAGCCTGGATGCAACCGTAGCTTCTGGGGCTCCAACTCGTTCAACCAGCACCACAAGCAGTGCCACGGTTGCAAGACATGCCCGCACGCCGAAAAGGTGGTCAAGTTCCTTAGAAAGCGCAAGTACTGGGCCTGTGGTTTCTGCTCTGCCCTTCACCCGGCTCGCGAGCGCCACGTCGAACACGTTGCCCGCCATTTCGAGTCGGGCATGACAAAGGGTGACTGGATGCACTCTCGCGTTGTATATGGTCTCCTTCACCAGCCCCTGATCCACGAGGCTTGGGATGCGCTTGTTGTGAGCAAGCAGGGCGAGTACAATGGCAGAAGACCTCAGTTCAGCTGGCACCCAAGCAAAACGGGCCGGGCCCAAGGGTTCCTCGAGAATGAGAACCCTGGACAGCTTCAGGATCTCCTCGAATTCTTTTCCGGTGACGAAGGTGAAGCTCAGTGGATTGTTAGTGTCGCATACGACCTGGCCGATATTGTCCTCACTTCAGCGCCTATCCCCTCTCCGCAGTACTCGCACACAAGTCTTGGACCCCAGGGCTTTACTCACGACCCTCGGATGTCGTTTATGCCGCTCCCCACTCAGGGCCACCCAGGTCATCAGTCGATGATGCCGTCACCGGATCCCCAACAGACTCCTTTTGGTACACCATTCCGAAACACGATCATGGTGCCATCTCAGCAGTTTACTTCACCTCCGAGACCGTCACCGGAATCGTCGACTCACTCACCTATGGGACCGTCAACATCACCGTTGATGCCCCCGCCAGCTCCTTCACCCCTTGAAAAGCGCGAGCTGCCTCTACCGCCTCAACACAACCACGAGACGGGTGAATCGATGATGGACTTTGAGTACTCACCAGCTCCCGTGGTGTTCGAGGACTGGGATAGTCTCACGGGACCTGTTCTCGAGCAGCCCGGCCACCAACAACATAACGGAGCATCAGCCGATTGGGGCATGGTGCAATATTTTAATGACCCTCGGGTCACATCATGAGCTTAAGCTCGCCACTCTTTGACAATTCGGCACTACCGAGCCATCTAGTTTTTTGTCTGCCCAACTTTGGGCTTCACACGTTTTCCTTGACTCGAATCTACCAACACGGACCAGCAGGTGTCCTCGTGCAAGCATTTTCCTTTTTTGTTTTTGTTTTAGTAGATAATGATAATACCCCTTCATCGAGACGGCAGGTGAGGGCATCTGGGTTGGATTGGATTGCTTGTTATCTCGTCACGGCAGGCTAAAAGAAATGTATTGGGCTCGTCACGGCCAAGGTGAACAAAAGCGGAGTTGAGGGATGCTGTCCTGTCGTGGTTTTTTGGTTTCCTTTATGTGATTGATGGATGAGAAAGAAACGGGAGTCACAGCAGAGGTTGAGGGATGTGTACTGGCGGCGGATGTTGCGCGCATACAGCGGCGCTGAATAGCCAGATGCTGTAAGATAGGATAAAGAAAGGAATAGAAGCCCCCGGAAGGGACGAATTTGAATGAACAAATGTGTGCTGAAGGTTGAATTATAGAGGCTCTTGTGAGGAATGCAGGGGAAATGAGGAGGGTCTGAGACAGGGCTTTGGTATGCATGTCAGATTGGCCTTTGATGGTTGTACGCGCAAAGGAGCAATGAATATCTTGAATCTGTACCTGGCTTGTATGCACAAGTCGTGATTATCCAAGTCGAGCATGATTCTGTATGTGTTGGTAGACTGGCGGACTAAGAGGGCAAGCAGATTTGGTTGAACGCAGGACAGGTAATCTTGATACAACAAGACTGACCTGAAGGACTCGTCGAGTAGGTTGTCTTCTTGGCGATGCGTGAACAGACTGCTGTGTCTTTACCTTGTTGTTCTCATGAACAGGAACTAGTTGTCTGTACAAGGGCGTAGAAGTAAAGAACAAAGCTATGCCATATAGTTCATCCATTCTGTTCAATTCCTTGTCTGCGCAGAGGTGCGTGAACACCCAGTGACAATGGCGGATAACCTCTGAACACCAAGGAAAGGAATCTATTGTCCTGTAGTCAGTCACTCTTGTAGAAATACTATATATTCGGTCAAATCTTCCAGAAACTTACTCGATGTCTTTCCCTCAGCATCAAGCAACCACTTGGATTCTCAAAGTCGAGTATCATCATTGCAGACTTACCTCTTCATCACAACTAACCACCACTTACTCACAATGTCTCGTCGACACAGCAGCCATCGCCGTCCATCCTTTGTGGACGCCGTCGCACAATGGACCGTAGGCCCTGCACTCACCAACCCCCAGCGCGCCCCTCGTCGCTCAACCATCGCAGGACAAGGACAAGCTCGTCGTCTCTCAAACGTCCCACCTCACTACCGTCTCACCGACGCCGAGATGCGTCGCCGCGACCAATCTCCTGAGTACGACTCGGACTCAGGCTCAGACTGCGACGGGTGCTGTTGCAGCGGCGACGAGGAGGATCGTCCAGCAGATCCCTTCCGCTCCGCATGGTCTCACACAACCGGTTCGCAGGCAACCCGAGCTCCTCAAGCTATTCCACGACTCTCCTATCTCGGCCGTCGTCAGCCGCCTCCGGAGCCTCGACTGCGACATCAGGTGAGTTTCGACGCTAACAACGATGCCTTGTTTGCCAATCTTCCTCGCCCCCGTGACGATGAGCGCTTCGCGGGAGAGATGGTTGTTCATCGGCAGCGCTTGGGACAGGAGGGTCTTGCGACGCAGACTTTTGCGCCTGCGCCTGCACCTGTGCCGCGGATGTATGAGCATGATGTTCGGTCTTCGCAGTTCTTTGATAAACCCCGTGCGCCGCCTCCCGTTCCTCCTATGGCTCAGCTTCATGGAGCGCGTCCTATGCCTCAACCCCGTGGAGCACCTCCCATGGCTCAGTACGGAGCAACACCTCCCATGCCCCAGTATCGTGAAGCACCCCCTATCCCTCAGCAGCGCGGACCAAACCGCATCGACACGTGGCGCAACTCGATCCCCGACAACTCATTCGGGCCTCCGCCATCGGTGTTTGGAGGAAGTAATGCGTCGACTGTGTGGCCTGGCGGACAGAGAGATAGGGATAGTGATGAGCGCTCTCTTGGACCTGACGACAGCTTGACTACTATTGAGCAGCGTGTACACCGTTCTGATCGGAGTGGCCATCGTCGACGACACTGAGTGAGATGATGCGAAGCTGTTAGCTGCTTAGGCGCGTGTTTGCTTTTGTTTTTGGCGTTGTGGTAAGGTTTGGGCTTGGCTTGCTAACGGAATAGATTGTCTTTTGCTGGATCGGGCCGTATATCTTTAGGAATGCGGAATTGGGAACCAAGAATAGGAAATGATAGCCAAGTCTTCCAAGTCGATGACTTCAAGGGAATTGCTTTTGCAGGTATTCGTTTGTTAGCAGAATGATTGACCTTTTAACTATTTGCGAGTTTGCTGTCATGTTGATGTTGATGTTGATAGCTTTTGATGCTGTCTAAGAGTGACAAAGTAATGAGAAGGTCAGGTATACAACAACTATAGTGTAACCTGCCGCAAAAGGTCTCACTGTAGAAGCTTTATTAAAAATAGAAATGTGTTTATTGTGTTGAAAATGCAGAGTTCCATGTAGGTGAGCCATTGTTGAAGTTGAATAGCCCCACAAAGCAAAAGGTACGTACATGGCATCTAGACTCAGGTCCCATCAACTCCAATTAGACGCGACGCGAGAGCTTCAACTTGGACCTTTTATACATCACGCCCCGCAATTTGAACCAGACCACGACCCCAGCAACAGCTCTTAATCCCCATCAATACCCAATCTCGATATCTTCAACCTCTTCCCCCGCCATCTGCGACTCCTCAAAAACCTCCAAAGGCGCTCAGACGACGCCGCGCAAGGCTCTAGGCCCTTTGCGACTCGGATGCAGATGCAGCTGCTCCATCCCCCTTCATCATGAACACCCTAGACGACGATCGCATGTCCGCCAGCTCAGCCGAGTTCGACAATGACAACGACAATGACAACGATAACGACAACGACAATGACAACGACCGTATCGAGCAGGACAATGATGTCGACGAGGCAATGGAGGATGTAGACGACAATGGGGATCCTGATGCTGAAGGCGAAGACGACGACAATAACGACGACGACGACGATGACGAAAACGCAGAAGGAAACGAAGACGCAGAGGGAGATGCAGATGCAGATGCAGATGCAGACGCAGACGCCGAGGGTGATGTAGACGCAGAAGGCGACGCAGAGGGAGAAGAGAGTCAAGTCCCAGCCACAGACTCCCAAGACCAGACGAGCACACAAGTCGAGCCAGAAACCACCAATGGCCAGACACAACGAGGCAAATCCGCGACTCCAGCACCGAGCTCATACCGCCAATGGCCCCAGCCCCGTCCCGAGGTGCTCAACGCCCGCCTCTACGACATCGTGCCCACCATGGCAGCCCCTCAGTCAACCAGCATCAACGCCATGGCCATCACCCCGGACCTCCGCTACTGGATCACAGGCGGCTCCGACGGCTACATCCGCAAGTACGACGGGCCCAACACCATCAACGGCAAGCTGGCTCTCACCGTCGCCCAGCGCCACCCCTTTGTCGACAGCGTCACAAAGGCCGGCATCCTCATGTCGTACTGGGAGAACGAGGAGCCCGCGCCCCCCGGCCGCGGCGACCAGGAGCACATCCTCTCCCCCGTATACTCCCTCGCTGTCCAGTCCCAGGCCCTCTGGCTGCTCTCGGGCCTTGAGTCCGGCGGCATCAACCTGCAGAGCGTCCGCCACGACGAGGGCAAGCGCATCCACTGTCTGCAGCAGCACACAAACGCCGTCTCCGTGCTCACCCTGGCTCAGGATGAGAAGAGTGTTCTTAGTGGCGGCTGGGACAAGAACATCTTTGACTGGGACCTCAACACGGGCCAGACGATACGCAGCTTCGAGGGGAACGCTGGTCAAATATCGGCCCTGGAACTACGTCCTGCCAACGGCGCCCCGATCCCCGACGAAGCAGACGAGCCGCTACCGTCTACGACCATGGCCACCAACAACGGCGCCCCTACAGCCAACGGAAGCTTCACCGATGGTCTCACCCACGACGCGGTGGATGAGTTAAACGCAGACTTCAACGCCTCGGCTGATGCAGGTGACGGCCAAGCCTCACCGGCTCATGATAGTCTTTTTGGCGGCAGCGACGCAGGGAGTTTGTTCGGCGAGACAAAGGAAGACCAGCCGTTTGGCCATGACGACGATGAATTTGGTACAGCGTCCATGGACATGATGCCCGGCCACGGTCACGATAGCGCTATGGACCACTCAGCAGACATGGCTGCTCTCGATGCAGGAAAAGAAACAGAGACACAACCACAACCCGCCCCAGCACCAGTCCCAGCACCAGTCCCAGCACCAGCTCCAGCAGCACCACCCGTCGAACCACCAGCAGAATCCTCAGACGCAATGGACGTCGACCTCGTCCCAACCACACAACCCCCCGACCACTCCCAACAAGACTCCCTCCCACTAGCCTCCCAAGAAAACCCCCCCTCGCCCTCAATGCTGCTCACATCCCACGCACCAACCCAGCACGACCCAACCCAGACATCATCAACAACCTTCCTCTCAGCCGCCATCGACGGCTCCATACGCATCTGGGACAAGCGTCAGCCAGGCCCCGTCGCCCGCATCGGCACCCGCACCGGCGTTCCCCCCTGGTGCATGGGCGCCTGCTGGAGTCCGTCGGGCAACACCATCTATGCCGGTCGTCGTAACGGAACCGTCGAGGAATTTGACATTCACAAGGCCAACCGCAACTGGGAGCCCCAGCGAACACTCAAGTTTCCTGCTGGTAGCGGAGCCGTCAGCGCCGTGAGACCCATGCCCAACGGCCGCCATCTCGTCTGGTAAGTCCCCTTCCCTTGACTCACTCCCTATACATTTATTCTAACACCACCAGTGCCTCACACGACATTCTCCGTCTCTATGACCTCCGCGAATCACGCGCCTTCAAGCACTCCACCGTCCCCTTCCTTATCATCCCTGGTCCTCCTCGCGCAGGAGTCATCTCCAGCCTCTACATCGATCCCACCAGTCGCTATATGCTTAGCGCTGCCGGAACTAGAGGCTGGGAGGGTACCAGCACCGAGGTCCTGATCGGCTACGAGATTAATGTCACGAATGGATGAGTTGGCCTAGACCAGGGCTTGGATATATAAACTTGGACTCTAGGCTATCCAAACCTGGGTATTTGTCTGTTTTGGGCGCTGGAGTTTGTATTGGCCAAGGTAGTCTTGGCCTAGATAGCCTGTCTTATATAGAAGCACTGAGATGCTGATGCTAGATTTAATATGCCTCTAGGCTATACATAATATCCACTATCCTCAACTCAACTATTGTATTGCTTTCCTCAACTTCCTCACTTGTAGCTTAAGCTGATTGTTTCAGTCACTATGCGCTGGCAGCTGCAGTTCAAGATTGTTTAGGTTGGGATGTAGCTTAGACACCTGAGTTAGATTCGTGTAAAAGACTGTCTTTTGATCTGTACCTCAACTTTCATAGAATACAGCCCGATGTGTCCGTCTCACGCCAGGCCATACTCATACTCATACATATACAATACTTGCATCTCATCAAGTCTACTCGAAACTGATCAGATCCATGTCCTCATCAATGTCAGCCTCCACACCTGATCCCACAGAGCTTTCTCCCAACTCATAATCATGGTAGCCAGCTGCAGCATTAAGAGCTAACTGCTTTCTGCTTTCTGCGTCGCTGGAGCAAGAACTGGCCTCACTCCCGCCTGCTCTAGGAGTCTGTTTCACACAGGCTGCTGGAATGGTGTACTTGGAGTAAGAAACTGGTCCGTACACGCGGCTACCATCAGCCGCCATCGTGGTAGGCCGAAAGCTTTCCTTGATCACCGTAGGACAAGGACTTTCCTGTCCCTCTCTTTTTCGAACAACCTCTTTCAGTTCCTTGTCACGTTGTGAGAGCTTTTCAGGACTCCATTTATCCGACACAGAGTCTTCTGTCAATCCCATTACGGCTCCTTCGAATTGAGCGGTTGAAGAGCCAGCCTCCTTCTCCAAACCATAGTGAGCCACTATTGAATTCTTGGCTTGGTTTTGCTTCTCAATATGAGTGTAGTAGCCTTGCTCCATCAGTTCTTCGCTAGTTGGCTCCTGCTGATGGGAAGGCTGCATCGTTCGAGATGAGCTGGAACGAGTAGCGACCGTAGGAGTTGTTGCTCTATAAGGGAGGACTGCCTGTCTCAGGTGCTGCTGCGTATTCTGGACCAAGCCTCTGAGAGGAGCTTGGTCATAAGAAGTACGGCTCTGTTGAACTTGGCCACCTCGTCCACCTCGTTGGCCGCGTTGTCCACGTTGTGAACCACGTCCTCTCCCAGCTTTCCCACCTCGATTAGCCTGGAAGGCTTTCTGAGGCAACGTGGCAGGAAGATGTGGAGTCCGGAGGGGAATGGCCATAGTCGGAGGCTTATGGCAACCTCGAGAACATTCGCAGCGATCTCCACAAAGGGACCTGCATCTGTGGCCACAGTCCAGGGTTTTATCGCACGCATGTTGACACTTAAGGATGGACTGCTCAAAAGGATGGCAGGTTGTCGAACAATCATGTCCTTCAGGGCACTTGTGCTTGCAACTGCGAGTGCAGCCAGCTCCTGGAATAGTGTCCCAGGCTTCGACCTCTGAAATCTTGGTCACTCGTCCATGGTTCTTGCAGGTGAGCGGCAAGGCCGTGTCGATGCATTCGTTAGCAACAAATACATTGTAAACCTCTGACCACGTTTCAAAGCTTCGACTCCCTTGTTTCAAAAAAGTGAAAGCATTGCCGAAGATGTACATTCCGCATTTCGCCCGACTGGTAGCAACAACTGCCCGGTTCTCATTCTGGACAAAGCCAGGCTTGGAACTACGGACTAGTGAAAGTAGAATAATCTCATTCTCCTCGCCCTGGAAGCCGTCCACTGTTCTGACTGACCATACTCTTGTTGGATTGGCGTTCAAGAGGACATGATCTTGGCGGAGTTTCTCGAGCAGAACGGTGACCTGACCTTTGTAGAAGGTCAACATGGTGATTTCCTTGGGGTCAACACCATTCTGCACCAGATAGCGCACGAATCGGACTATCATGTCTGCCTCCTTTGGGTTAGAATAGGAAGGGTCGTTTTTGTTTCGCTCTTCTTCCCAGGTGTGGCAGAACCAGAAAAGGTTTCTCCCTCCCATGCCTGGAACAGGCGGCCGAAGCATGGGATCGGTCACGGTATGGTGGTCCGTCAACTTGTGGTAGAAGGTGTTCATCACTTCTCGGATGGCAGGGACCATGCGACGTTGAACCTGAAGCATACTGTATGGCAGATTGAGCTTGACCAGCTTCTCGAACAAGGAAACATTCATGTTATAAGGTGGCCGGCCAAGTTCCCGCACATCCACTGAAGGAACCAGCTGTTGATGGTCGCCGACTAGTACGATCTGATCCAGTGAAGGATACAGAGCTGAGCTGATGTTCGCTTCTCGAGTTTCTGCTGCCTCCTCGATCATCAGAACCCGAGGTTTGAGCGCGGCAATTAAGCCGCGATACTTGGTCAAGCCGGTTGTGGTGCAGCCCAAGATTTCGATCCCTTCATCATAAATAATCTCGATGTCTTTCTCCCATCGATTGATTTTGACCTCTTTGCAAGCCGCCTGGTACTCTTTGAGAAGAGGAGGAAATTTGTCACTTCTCTTTCTGATGAGCTGCTTCCGAAGCCTCCGGTAAACCCTGCCACGCTGCTGCGGTTTGATGTTGTACAGACTGGAATGTTTCTTGAGGAGTTTATCGGCCTGATAATCATCACTGTCCGCGGAAGTGTTCTCAGGAACAGAGCCAGTGACATAAAACTTGGTCAAGAACAAGTCTCCATGAAGTCGTTCCTTGTCTCTGTCTTCCAAGGCCTTTGTTTCATCCAAATCAACAACATCTGGGACCTCGGGTTGACCCGTTGGAGGGCTGTAGACGTATGTTTCATCAGAAACAATCTCATCGTCAAGCCATTGGACCATTGTACTGGCTGCCACGGAAGCTCCGGTGCTATCGACTATGGTAGCCGATTCCCATTCTTCGTCATCGAGGGACTCGTACTGCTCCCTGGTGATAAGCCCCTCCTGGCAGAACTCTTCGGCAGCAATGAGAAATGGCGGAAAGCAACTCGCTAAAAGGCTTTGAATTCGTCCAAGTACCTCTTTTCGGGCCTTCTCACCCTTCGTAGGACCACGATTGAGTTGAGAATTCTGTCTGATGTTGTACAGGGTCCGAGGTGCAATCGCTTCATCCTCTGTACGCCCACCAAGACGAGCAATGACGGCCTCGAAGGTCGAACATCGGTTGAGGAGCTGGTCCAAAGCATGATTTGTCTGTGCAGCTACGACAACCGGTGGAATGGCCTCGTCTTTTCCACGTCCTGCTTTGAGCGTGCGAACGTAGCTCTCGAGAGCAACAACTGACGTGAATGTCTTTCCAGTTCCAGGAGGACCCTGAATAACGGCAAGCTCTCGTGAAGTCATGCGATCAAAGGCCGCCTTTTGGGATGGGTCAAAGTGACTAACACTGTCCGGAAGTTGAGGAACCCGACCTGGAGCTTCGCTGAGATAGGCGGCAGTACACTCTTTGGTTGACCCATCAATGATATACTTGTCAAACTTGGATCTAGCATAAAATGTTAGCTCGTTATGGAATTATACTAAATAGGTAAACTTACTCAAACCTCGCTGCGTGTTGCAAGCCAACCATTGCGTGCCGAACCGTCTCGAAATACCCACCCTTGGCCTCGAGCATTACCAACTCAACAGCGGGGTCAAAGACAGCATCCGAACAGTTTGACCAAAAGATCTCAATACGAGGCGGTGTATTGGCATCCTCGTTGTCTTCGGGATTGGGCAACAGACCACCTAGAAGGTATCTCGCCGCAACGACAGCGACGAAGCACTTTTCGCTAAAGCCATCAGGAGACAAGGCAACAAGTGAGCCAGCGGTGAGGCGAGTGGATTGTTTCCAGTTCACTTTTAACTCTGCTCGCTCTGTTGAAAAGGAAATTCGGCAGGCAGGCCCGGATTTGGCAAACAGGTAGCCCTGAACGTGCACCTTGCAGATGTAAGAAGATGATCCAAAGACACGAGAAGAAGTGTAGACTAACCTGAGTATAGATGTAGAATTCATCATCCTCTTTCATCTGGGGCTTGACCTTGAACTGGTTGATGGCTCGTCGTAGGAGTTCGGTACCCTCAAATCGATTAAGGCAGTATTGAAATTCCAGATAGTCGTCTTTCGTGAAGAGTTCCCCTTCCTGAGGACCTGACAAAACAGGAAGCGGGTCAACACACATGAGGTCGCCCGGCTGGGGGAACTCAGGAAAAGCACGCCACGGCTTCTTGTTGACATCGGTCAACTGTGTGTTCATTACATGGTCTGTAATAATTTCGAGAGGAAGTTGATCCCTCGAGACCTGGTACAAGTTAGCATAAGCAAGTGAGAAATGTGGTCACACTCACATTGTTGTTTTTACCCATTTTTGTAGTAGATGCAAGAGGGCTTCGCCGGTTTCAAACAAGCTGGACTGCTGAAGCAAACAGAGCAAGCTATGATCGTAAAGATCCGTGCCCAGGTAAATAGGGCCAGGGATCAATGAGAGCGTGTTTTTACCGATGACAAGTCGAGTAGCCAGATGGCTGATGGAACAGCGCAAGGAAACCGGCTGTTGTGATAGATGAGGGGAGGAGAACAAACATGTGCGAAATGAATAGTAGAGAGAGAAGAAAAGAGAGCGACAGACAGAGCCTTTGCTTGGTAATCTCGAGCAAGAGCGCTGCTCATAAACAAGAGGGAAACGCTCAAGTGAAGTTGCCCAGCAACTACCTATCAAGGTGGGAAGAAGAAGGAAGAAGAGAAGGGAAGAGAGAGGAGGGGGAGGAAGGAAAGAGGCAAAGCGTGGCTAGCGCGTCGTAATAAATCAGGATGAAGATACAGGAGGCTGTTGCCAGTTGCCTGACAGCCGTTGACAGGTGCGAGACAGTTGCCAGTGCTGTAGTCGCCAAATCAAAAGCGCCCGTCCAATGACGAGCACTGATTTTCAGGTTGCTACTGCTACCAGGAAATATTTGTAGGGAAGAGATATCAATATCTCAAGTGGTTCCTGCCCTGATAGTATCAAGTCCAGGAGGAGAAGGAGCTGGCATTGCACGTCAGAGCATCCACGACAGCCACGAGACAGTTTTCGGCACTTACTCCTACCTAACGAAATATCCAGCATGCGCACTTCTGAAGCATCAAGATCTGTTAAATGCTGTTGCTGTAATCAATGCTAAGTGTATTTCTGCAGTGTCGGTGCATTACCGCAGGGACGTTTGCAGCCCACTGGAGGTGGAGGTGAAAGGTATTCGGACAGCAGGTCGTAGGACAGTTTAAGGAACTTGAGAGCACTTTCGACTAGATTTTGTTGAAGGGTTCTGCTTCGAAGGAGGATCGTTTAGTAGCGGTAAGCGGTTTGTTGATGATGAACGGTGATTTTCCGTTCCTCAAGTCTCAAGTTAGCTCAACCTCAAGATCAATTCATTCAAGCTCCAACTCCCTACCTTGAGAAGGTGAGAGTAACGTAGATTCTCCGCTGTTCAAAAAGAAATGTATCCCGATTTGCGATACTCAAGTGTAAATGACAACGTCGCAAGCTCGTAGTTTCAGGGGCAACTCGTCTCGTCTCGACACTTCTCTGTTTGACGCACTTGAATAAGCAGAAGTCTCGAGTATCCAAGTCCAAGGAATCATACATGAATGTTTTTAGATTGAAAGAGAAAGATGTTGGAAAGAAAATGAAGACTACCCCTTAAGCAGTGAAAACCTCTCCGTTGGTCGGACATCGGGAGGCGGCAGATGGCAGTACTCAGTTTGCCGTTCCGTGTCCAGCACACGCCTGCTCATATTTCTATTTTGACCTGACTCTTCCCTGTGTTTGACAGATAAACCGAGCATGGTCGGCAAAGTGTTTGTCGACGGCTTTGGTAAACGGTATCCTGCAGGACATTCCGCGCAACCACCAATTAGGTCTTCAAGCCCCGGCTGCGAGGTAATACCCGCGCAATATTCTAGAAACAATAGAAGCAATCTGTCAGTACCCATTCAGGATTCCGTAAGTCGTGTTTCACAAAGGAGGGTTTATGCTTAATGAGTGACGCCAAGTCTTCCCTTAGCCGCGTGATTGCTGCTATACTCAGGAGGTCTCAGGAGGTAGGCATGCAAACCGCGTACCCAGGAGTGCAATAAGCCATGCACAATACTACAAATATCAATACTATGTGGCTTTGATAGGATCAGGATGGAACAGTCACCTTGCCTCATGCATTTCTCTACTGCTTGGCCACCTTCACATCTCGAGCACCACGAGAGAACACCAAAACGGACGGACTTGGAGATTTCATTCCACTTGAGAGTGTTCCGTATATCAAACCCACCCTCTATAGCACACAAATGACCTGTCCCCGTGATGCTATGCAGTCCCTGTCTTCTCTTACAAAAATGCCCACACGCCACAGAACAAACCATCAGTCGCTTTTATGAGCCTGTGGTAATGCTCCAACAGACCAAAGCCCCCTTTCGCCAAAAAATGCCCGCCGCATTTACCTGGTTGACCCCATTTCGCCTGGATAACACCAATCCGGATCCCGTACTCTACAACCCTGGGATATCTGTAGTAAAACACAAAGCTCGCATGTAAATAAAGCAGGGTACTTTGCCAAATAACCAGTCGACTATGAGTTCCTCAGATTATTGAAAAGCCTGCACGTTCCAGCTCAAGGCCATCTGGGAGGATAGGTCGCCCCTGCATAGGAAAAGGCCAGAAGAGAGGGTTCTCCAAACTGTCCCCTGCCTTCTGGACCGAGGGTGACTGCTCCGACGTAGACAGTGACGGCCCCATGCCCCATTGGCAAGTTATGTCTCCGTCACGCATGTTGGGGGCAAAGAAGTTGAGGCTTCCCGTATGCGGCAAAACTAAACGGTCGTACTCCTCCGCTGTCAACTTATCGACGCTGTTTTCGACATCGATATCCCACTTCTGGGCCAAATAACGTAAGATGTTGAGTGCCTGCTCAGCAAACTGATGACATGGTGCCATTTCGGTCAGATCCGAGATGCCTTGAGTTATAGCCTCGGCCACACGAGGCTCAACCTTGACCACTTTTTCCATGTCCATATCGCCGTCACCAGAGCTCGCCTTGGCTGACGTTGCACCGATAGCCAGATGCATGATAGCCGACGTCAAGACAAAATAGGGCACAAACGAAGGCGTTCTTCGTAGGGTATAGAGAGATGAATAGGACCTCAAAAGACCCTGAATGGCGTCAGCTGCCTGTGAGCAGACATCGCGTGGTGATACTTTTGATCCGATGATCCGCAGCTTGATTAAAGGTCGGAACAAGAGTAGAATCGCGAAGTGATAATACATGCTGCGATCGGTTAGTGAGTTCTCCAGACAATATACTCCTGGCTATACTTACTGAGCAAATAACACGGCTGGGGTGAAGTTGTGCCCTAGCCGGAGCACCTCAGGTATGCGGTCATACCAATTGAGGTATTGTGTATACATGCTCAAGAGCTCCCTGGCAGTAAGAGGTTTACCCGGAGAGTGCAGGATATATAGAGATTGGTGTACCAGCTCGCTCAGTTCGCAGAAACATTTATATACAGACCGTACGTTGGATGGCTGCTGGCATGAGCGTTGTAACGGGGCCCCTTGTAAAGTTAGAAATGGTTGAAAATGAACCAAGCAATTCAGAACTCACCGTCATCAGTGTAAGGCACCCACAAAGACGCCTCGATATCACCTATTATCGCGGGCTTTGGGGGCAGACGAGGGAAACAAGAACATTGTGGTAATGAGCCTGTGGCGAGAGACCATGCGCTGTAAATGTTAGTTAGAAGAGCTCAATCCCGCAAACATGGAGCAACATACTGATCTAATGCAAATGCCCCCCAGAAGGTTGCTGACTGCACTGCGACTACGTCCTCATCCCCTCCGTCCATTATTCGGTGCAATCCCATCTCAATGGCCAATCGAATGCTCTGACCAGCGTAGTACCAACTCTCCGAATCCCGTCCGCAACTAGCTTCTCGGATGGACATTATACCCAGTGCTTGGATGGTCGTGAGGCTGTGGTGATCTGTCTCCTGAGAAAATAGTCGCAATGCCTCCTTGAAAAAGTGGTCGCCGGAGGTATATGGGTCGCTGGGATTGGCACGAGACATGGGCTGGTTCGAGAAGCGACAACCCAACGAGAGAAGGGCATTCATCAAGATTGGTGAGCAGTACCGATGTCGCCCATCTTGAAAGTCTTGCAGGAAGTGTTCTTTACTGAGAGACGCAAAGGTCGGATACTCCCAGCAAAAGTATAACGCCAAGAGATGTTGGACGAGTGTGATATCGCTCGTAATGGTAGTCCAAGTTGAGGTCGGAGCTCGTAGTTCTGGTTCGTTCAAAGGTGATAAAATTTGCTCGACTCCACGATATCGCGGAAGACCGTCTGATATTGGATCATTATGCATGCCCTCCGCCCAAGATCCCACACGGTTTTGCGATGGCCCTCGCAGATCCGCGGTCCAGTTCAAAATATCCGGGTGCGAGTTGCTCCTCGTAGATCCAGTTTGGCTATGAAAGGAGGATTGCCAGGGACTGTGCTGACCCATATCGGGCCTGATGGGAGGCTGCTGAGGCGGTACCTGATTCACACCAAGACTCATGGCCGCCAATGTCCCTAATCCACCTCCCGGAAAGCCTGGGACAGGGCCCATCGTGGGCCCCTCGGGTCGGGAAGCAAAGGACGGTATCTGACCTCCGCCAGGGTGTGGTGCGCTCGCAAGCCATTCTGAAATGTTCTCAATGGATTGGCCGCCTCGGAGGCGTGTCAGAACTTCCTCCCACAACTCTGGCCTTACAAGAGCTGCAAAGACCTGGTCACTAGAACGCTGCTTTTGGCGAAGACTCTCGATTTCGGTTCGCAAATTCTCTTTCGACTGGCGCACGGGAATCTCATAAACACATTCGACATCTTTCTGTGCTTTACAGCGTCCGCACGGTCGCTTGCCGTCACACTATTATAAGATAGATGTCAGTATGAAAAGATACCGTGAATGCAAGCAAAATGATAGGATAAGATCAAGGGCCCCAAAGGATATAAACATCACAAAGTACAAAACCATTCAGAGCAGGACATGCGGCGTACAAGGAAAGTGAAGCATAAAAGTTCGCCATCCAAGTTAAACGCTGTAAAGCAGGGTAAACTGAGCTGATGTCTGCTACATACCTTTGCGCGCTTTTTGCGACATTCTGTGCAAGCATTGGGCGTCACCACACCCAAGCCTCGGCGGCGTTTCGAGTTTTGCGTATGGGTGATGCTGGTCGCAGTGCCTGATGCTGTTGAGGGCGTGTTGGAGGACTGGGCCGAGGTGGGGGTCGGATTGCCCTGTGAGGAAGCTCCCCCAACTTGCGACGTTGTAGTTCCTTGTGGCGTATGCTCAGCGCTGGGTTGCCTTTGACTGGCGCCATCTGAATGTTCATTGCTGTCTACGTCCATCGCACGATTCTGAGCCTCGCGGCAAGGCTGTCGCGGGGTTGTAAAAAGAACGATAGAGAAAGAAGAGGTTCGTGGAAGTCGTTTGCGGATCGAACCCGATGTCCGTCGTTAAGCTTTGTTGGCTCCGACCTTCAGCTCGAAGAGCTTCGGGTGCGATAGAGTCTCGGAGGGGGGACGGCGGCGGAGGGTATGGCGCAGTTTGACATGCTGCGAGGGAATTGGTGATGGTGGCGTCGAAGTTCGAGCTTGAGATTGAAGCTTGAGCTGCTTTCTTTCTTTCTCTGTTCGTCACCGAAGCTGTTTGGTATTGGCAGGCGAGGATAGCTTGTGCTGCTATAGCTCCTGCTCTCGCTTTCGCGTCACGGCTTGTGGCGGGGAGGATGCAATGCGGAGACACAACGGTTGGATGGTCCAAGCTCTCGCAATCGAATCGAAACCAGTCGCAGCGAGGTTCGATTGCTAGATTAAAAAACCAGAGACTGTCAACTGCGCGTTCGTCGGCTTTGGCTAGCAGAGAGTGAGCTAGCTAGGCGTAACCACACTAAAGATGAGCTGTGAAGCTCGCAAGATGGCAGGTTTGTGGCTAGTAGGGGGGTTTAAAGGAGAATGTGGCCGACTCCGCGAGGCAAGGGAGAAAAGACCAGCGTGCGAAAAGTCCGGGGACGATGGCGCCTCGAAGCGCTCGCAATATCGCTCTTCAGGCCTTGATGGATTTCGCGTTCGGCAACGAGGGAACAATGGCCCTGGTCGAGAAAGTAGACTTAGCGTCACTCAGTCAATGATGGTGCCGGTAATAAATATCACAACCCGTTCGCTGTGGTCCATGCACAATGCGGACTAGCGACTATCGAAGTAGGCGTATCGTGGCCGATGACGATGATAAAACAAATTTAGAGAGAGGGAATAAAAAGAAGAGAGAGCGGAATTGATGCGCAGACAACGGAAGCCGAATCTTTCGAGGACAGAGAGGAGAAGGAGAGACGGAAAGGAGGGAAGAGTTGAAGATTGGCTCTGTGCTGCGATGGAAATTCTTTGCGATTGCGATCACGATCAAGGCTATCGCTGCAGTTGAGTCCAAGTGTCGGCCCGGCTTAGACAAATGATAGAATCGCGGCGAAGCGTTTCGACTGGTCGCGCCTTGGACCTTGGATCCTTTTTCTTTCAAGACCTTCCTTGCTCGAATATCCGTTTCCTCGATGATTTTCTCCTTCAGGTTATGAATATGTTTGGCCTGAGTAGCGTCTCTGGCCAATCGGTTGTTAACAGAAATCAGGTCTCTATCGCACACGGCTTCATCTCGTGGAGCTAACGATAATTGATTCGATTGTTTGAAGAGTCTTGCCGAGTAAAGCGAAGAGGTGGAGAGTTCAAGGTTGGGAATTATAGTATGATGTGAGAGTGAGGAGCTTTTGCTGCCCGAGGAAGTAGGTACGTGATGACGGGGATCGTTCCGCTTTTGGTGGCCTAGGGAAAGGACGAACTTTTAAAGTTCTGGCTGCCTAAGTTTTGTGGTGTTTGTAATCCAGTAGACTAGCAGTAGGTAGGTAACAATGATCTAAAGTAGCAATAGAGCTTCAACAGGTTGACAGCGGTTAGAGTTCGAATTCGAGGTTCAAGTTACAAGCAATGGAGATTGAGAGGCAATGTTATCAATAAATCGTCACCCTGCAGTTGAGGACTAAACGAAGCCTTCTTGCAAATCCTTTCTGTTTGACGGTTTTGTTGTCTTAGAAATACAATTTTGCTTACACCTTCTTTGATCCCCTCACCTCTTGGCACCTCCTACTGAGTCGTTATTGCAAGCCGTCTCTATGCTCGATCCAAATCTACATCTTAGTCACCCCCGCTATCCAATTGGATCGGCACGAAACTTTCCAGTTGCACATCCGACCTTGGATTGGCATCTGCAGCTCAACCCCCTGGGCCGTTTGGCCGTCAATCACGACTTTGGGTTTCGCTCCAGATATGGAATAAGACGGCACCTGGATCGCGATCCAATGGGACTCTCCGTGAGGGAAAAGGGCCTCAAGCCCCTGTGACGATGATGTCAGAGGCATTGGCGTATTGAAACACACCTCGGTACCCCAGAATACCACGATGAATCTTGTTCTTTTGATCGACAAAACCTAAGGTACGAGTAACATCTTGGCAGTAGCTGTACCTAAAGCGTAGAGGCCCCGCTTGTTGATGATTCCAAGGTCCCCTATTCTGAACTATACCGTGTTTCAAACAGTTTACGAAGCCAACGCCAAGACAAACAGCAGCGGCTGCGGCAGAGCGTTGTAGACTTCGGTGTTAATTGGTTGATTCGGTACCTTACCGTTTCCTTGCCAAGTTTGAATGAAGCCTTTTCCATGACAGCCCGCTCTCCAGCTCTGTAGGTGTCTTCGCCTTACCTTATCCTAGGCTATCCGTCGTCTGGCCCCTCCCCTTACCCCACAGTACGTCATCAGCTTAACTTTAGTTAGGCTGGACTGTATGATCGCCGTGTATCGACTTCATAGCGTCCATCGTCAGCTACCCACGAAGCTCTTTTCACTCAATAAAAGCAACTCTCTGACAAAGGAGGCAGTATATCACTGCCATATATAGTTGATTGACAATATTACCCCAACATCCCATCCTATCCATGATATTCCATGTTATCCGTGGTTTTCAAAACACCACCCAGCCGGCCCCTTTGTATGCGCCCCAATACCATGCATCCAGCACTGTTATACAGTCTTGTTGTCTCTTAGTTACACAAGAAAAAATCGTATACGCCCCATTCTCAACAGGTCACTAAGCGAACGGTTCCCGTTTCCCCTTGCTCGGACTCCGATTGTATTTGATAGGACTGCGTCCTCGCTCTCCTTTGCTTGGGCTTCGACGGCCCGAAGGTGTGTAAGGCGCTGCTGCAAGAAGCGGCTTCATCTTGGGCGGCGAGCTGTCTGTGTCTGTGCCGTCGTCGAGCATCGCATGTCTCTGCATCCTTGGCGTCTGCACTGGAATCCACATGAATCCAGGCCCGTTCTCTGGGGCCATTGCCGGGTCGTGAGATGGAGCTGCTGGCTGAGACTGAACTGGTGCCGCAGGCTGCTTGTTGGCAGCATAACTACCCAGGAAGACGTTGTTGGCAAATGCGCAAAAGATGAGCACGGCAAAGAAGAAGCCCTATCCATCAGTCAGCTATGTGAATTCGTCCAGTCGAGGAACAACTTACCCAGGCCTTAAGATTCATGGCCTCAGAAAACTCGTTGATGATCTCGGCAATTTGCTTGGCTGTGACCTTGACTCTCATGATGGATTCAGGATTCTGCATCATGCAATCATACCACTCATCGCACATGGCCCTGAGCGCGGGTCGATCCTTCTTGGAACACTCATTCATGGTGTATTGGGTCTGGCACTCGGTAATCTTGCTCATGATCTCAAGTCGTGCGGTCTCGTTCGCGTTCTGGATATCCGATTTGATGGTGCCCACAATTGACCACCCAATGTAGACAAAAATTGAAACAAGGAAAAAGTTGACTAGTAGTTGCACCCATCGATACAAGTTATCAGGGGCGTTAGGGTGTTCATCCAGCATGTGAAATAGGGATCCCAAAAATCCCTTGGGCGGTTCCTTGGGCTGCTTCTTGCTGCGCGAACGTCGTTGTCGTGGGGCGATGCTATCGTCTGACTCCGAGTCGGAGTCTACCCATCGGTGTCGAGCTATGCTACCAACATCCTTATCGAGGTTGTGTCTCTTCCGCTTGCGGATGAAATCAGTGACAGACAGATCCCGGTTCGCTCGAATCTCGCCCCTGCCAGGTGTATGCTTTCTGACCGAAAAAGGAGTTTTGCTGTATCGAAACGACTTGTCGATCTTGGAGGGGCTTGTCATGCCGCTCATATTCACGTCGCTCATGCGGTCTGCTTCAGGAGTATCGTTTGGAAACTCGGATGCTTCTGTTGGTGCAGGGCTATCCTCAGCACCAGAAGCTTCAGACAGAGCTAGCTCGTCAAACGGTCGCCGGGGTGTTGTGAAGGCAGGGTTTCGGAACGGAGGCGCGGCAGCTTTTGAGGGTAGCTGAGGAGTGAAAAAGGAGGCATGGGGAGGTTGAGGTTTCGCAGGTGTACCCAGATTAGCGAAGGGGTTCGGCCGTGAGCTTGCTTTCGATGGTGAGGCGAAAACTGCAAATCAACGAGTTAGCTGGTTGTTGCCAGATGCTGCCACTGCTGGAGCGGGTGAGCTGCACTGCTGATTCGCATAGTCCAGCAACGTTGAACTTACCATTCTGCGAGTTACTTTTGGCTGCATGTGTAAAAGGGCTGGTGGGATCGAAAGGGCCACTGTCCTGGTATTCCCAGTCCATCGGACCTTCATAGGTTCGACGATCCATGATCACTCGACAGCTTTTAAAGAGCTCCAAGAATTGTAAGGGAAGGGTTCATAGACTGGCTGAAAGCCGATAGTGAAGTCTAGACGTTTTTGTGAATGAGAGTAATTGCTTGCCAAATCTGCATCTGTTAATTGTCAATGGCAACCAAAAAACCAAAGTAAACAAAGGGTGCGGGTCCTGCCGCAGGCTGATTGGGCGGTGCTTATCGATTATGTCAGCAGTAAAGAGCGCCTCATGTGGCGCTCTCCTCAGACAAAGAAAGTTGAAGCTTTGCGATTTGTTCTCTTTTACAAAAATCAAAGCCGCGCAGCAAATTGTTATCAGCAGACCTTTCACAAAGAATATTCACAACATCATTGAGGCATTCCCGGATTTTTAGACCAATAAGGGAACTCTGGGCTTCCCAAACGCGATCGATAACGCGACGCCATGTCCGAAAGGGATTCTCCCGTTGGCGAGCACGCCAACGAGCCCGTCAATGATGGCCAAGAGCAGGAGTACGGGGAGGCTGTCGCTGCTGCCGACTCCGATCGCGAATCGGATGCGCTATCTGAAGTAGACGAGGACCAGTTCGAAGATTACGACCCCGAAACTGCCAACATCGAGGACCGCCCCGTCGACATTGACGAAGATGTTGCTCGCACATTGAAGGCGACCAAGCGGAAGCGCACAGAAGGAGAGGCCCCAAAGAAACCCCGCGAGGGCCGACGAGACAAGAAGCGCCGAGATCGAGATGATGATGTTGAGATGGACGATGCTGAAGATGGTGGTAAAAAATCGCGACGATCGAGACGCGCTGCCGGCGACGGAGAACGACGTCCTCGGGCAAAAGCTGCCACCCCAGAGCCTGAAAAGGAGGAGAACCTCACACCAGAGGAACGACGAAAACGGGCTATTGACCGAGCTCTGGACGCAGCGATCAAGAAGCCCAGCGGTCCCAAGCGCAAGAAGAAGGATGACATCGTAGGTTTTCAGATGCACACAACCCGATGTTTGTGGCTAACGATTATCTTTGCAGGATCTTGAGGACGAGATCGACGACCTGCTTGCGGATCTCAAAGTACAGATGGAGCAGGCGTGTCAGGCCGATAACCAGGCTCGTGAAGCTGGGCAGCCAGCTCTTCACAAACTCAAACTGCTGCCCGAGGTCACGGCTATTTTGAACAGAAACAATGTTCAACATGCTGTTTTGGACCCCGACACGAACTTTTTGCAGCATGTCAAGTTCTTCTTGGAGCCTTTGAACGATGGATCACTGCCGGCATACAACATCCAGCGGGACATCTTTGCGGCTCTTTCCAAGATGAACATTGAGAAGGAAGTACTTCTCAGCAGTGGTATTGGAAGGGTTGTTGTCTTCTACACCAGAAGCAAGAAGCCCGAGCCTAGTATCAAGCGAATCGCCCAGAGACTTCTTGGAGAATGGAGTCGGCCTATTCTAAAGAGAACCGACGACTACAAGAAACGGCAGATCGAGACTCGCGATTATGACTACACGTATGTTGCTCTGCTACGATATCTAGTTTACGTACTAACTGAGTATCTTTAGGGCGGCAAAGCTTGCACAACGCCAAAAGGCAAACACGCAGTTCAGCCTCTCCCAACGTCCTGCACTCAACGCAAAGGATGCCGAGCGCGAGCGTCTGCTGGCTCCCTCGCGCGGCAACAACTCGGCTCGCATGGTTAACCTCCCTTCGAGCTACACTGTTGCGCCTCAGAGCACTTATACTGCAACCCCTGGAGGCTCCAACCATCGACCTTTGGGTGCTGGCGGCATGGAAGCGTTCCGCAAGATGACCCAGAAGAGCAAGAAGAGGGCTGCCTAAGACTGGTCCGGCTGAAACTTGCTATACGTGCTTATTTTGGAAGCATTTGTTGGCGAGCATACAGGTTGTAAGCTATTAGTTGATATCAAAGACGACACGACGGTTGGTGTCGGCGGGTTTGGTTTGGCGTTTCGGGCGTACGCATATTAGTCTATCAAACTCATACAACGAAGGCCATTTACCAGGGGCTAATGCAGATTGTTATTTACATAATGATGTGTGATCATAATTTTTGCGATATTGAGACCATTTTCATTTGACGTTCCTGGGACAGCAGATGACATCGGTGATCCCTTGCCACGTGCCCTTTGCGTGCTAATTGTGCTTGACACATGAACGAAACACGGGAATGGCTGATCGTGATCGGTGAGTTGGTCCATCGTTTCTAAAGCTCTAGAACGACCATATGACGAGTCAACCACGGTCCATCGCTTCACAGAGGATAGCATGAGCATACTAAGAACCTAGTCCTCGGAATATCTCGTTCAATGACTGTGTTTCGGGATGTGCTTTGATGAAGCCCGAACTGTACACTAAGTCAAATCTGAATTTCTTCAGTATTCATATGTATAAAGATAAATTGAGATGATGGAACTTGAGATAAAGTGTAAGCTCGTGTATGTGGAACACCACCTCACGCTTGGAGGGATTACGTGTCAGGTCCTCGTACTACGAAGCACCATCCTGAATCAAAACAAGCCTATTCCTTTTACCGGACCCTCACGATGAGGTTTCACGACTTGGCTTTTGGTAAGGATTCCTTGCTGTGTCCCTGGACCAGAGGATTCTTGAACAAGGATGCGGTGACGTCAGGTCGGGTATCGACAGCCTAAAGTTAGTTGAAGAGAGGCTGGAGCCGCTTAATGGATGCGAATACGGGATTAAGTGTTCTGTGATAATAATGGTCGACAACGACGGAATTATGGGTGAGGTAATGAAAGAGTACTAAGTACAGTGTCTGATGTGAAGCATAAAATAACTCCAATCATCAAAGTTGGCAGAATTAAACATCAAGTTACCTATACAGCACCTATCAATAGACCCTGCTCACCAGACCTGGAGATAACCTGGAGGTGAGATACCCCTGGTTGGCAAAGTACCCCACGTCCTCCAGGTACATGTGAAATGGTGAAGGATGGCGTCAGTCCCTCAGAATATGCGCGCGCGCTATCACTTTAGCGCCGCATGCGGGAGTATCATTTTGACTGCCGTTACTCCAAATGCCGCTGGCTGACCTGGCGTTCCGCGTCGATTCCATCGCCCAGGCACAGGGGATAAAAGTTAGAAGAACAAGTTTCTGCCATTCTAGTGCTGCTACGAAGCTCTGTGTCGCTTCGTCATTATATTGTCAGTCAAACGTTGGACTAGTTCGTTGCAGGGCTGTAAGTCGATGCGATGCGACTTGAAAGAACATCCACGTACATGCTGCCGAGCGTTATTCTCTGAGGCTTTTGTCTTTGTCGTGATTGTAAGGCCTCATAGTCGGTCTTGAATTCAGTGCGCTTATGGACACCCGCCAGACTCTCCATTGTGTCTCTTGTTCTCGTCGTGATAGGATATAATTTCTCATAATAAATCAGTCAAATCTGTGGCCGCGTCCACGTTCTGCGCTAGGTTTTAGGTCAAGGACAGATTCTTACTAGCATTGCGCTTGTATCTGTAGATAGAAGTCGTCGCAAATTTCTGTTGGCCCGTTTCTACCGCAAGAACCTCACCTCACATCCAGCACGTTTCCCACTTTCCCGTCTCATCAACCCGGACCCTTGCCTCGTTCCTTTCAGCGGTGTTCCTCTTGTCTGCCCCTCTTCCTCTTCACCATTCTCATCCCCAAGATTCTGTCTAGACGTCTTCAAGAAAGCTGTCGCGGCCTGTCTAAGCCCCGTCGCAAGTTCATTACTCGGTCAACCGAATTGCATCCAAAATAGTTAGTCATTGGGACCATTTCCTTGGCCCATTGACAGTCCCTGATTGATCCTGGTCAGATTGCGCCGCCGCTGCGCAACATCTTTGATTCGACCTACTAGGTAGCAAATCTACCTCGACGCCACTGCCGCACCGCGACCGCAATTACCATTTCATCTCCCCGATTATCCCCCCAACATCTTCGATAGCAATCATCTGAGCGGCTTTTTTATCATTTACTTTTGGATTCACTGCTGCGAAGAACAAGACACTTTTGCGACGCATTCCGATCGAGCACTTACAAGCACAAGCACCCCTCTTCCCCCACTTGACTTCGACATTGGATCTTACCGAAGCCCAAGACCTGTCGCATCCTCCACTGCGATCTCGTTACGATAAACCATTCGACGAATTTACGATACAGACCATTGACGACTTGGCGACATCAACGCCAGATATATCTCAACTTTGAACTAGAACATAGACTCTGTACTGTCGCGCGCAGGCAGAATTGATCAACAAACCACAATGAACGGCACACAATCCCCCGACGCCCAAAAGGCTTCAAACGGACACAACAGTAACAGCAGCAGTCTGGCTGCCAAGAAACGCAAGAAGGACGGTCTCAAGCCTATCATCACTATGGAGGGTGCAAGCCCTCAGCCAGCTGGGTATGTATAACAATATTTTTTCGTCAGTCGCATTTCGTTTTGTTTATTTGCTCGCATCACCTTGACAACACTGCCTACTCTCTTGCTTCCCCTTTACATCTACGCCGGTTTACACCTTTGCTATCTGGAGAGATATGGCGAATGCGCATTGCTTAGCTGCTTGCTTTAAGGACTCTGGTTCATAGAGTTTGCAAGCTGCGATCCAAGGATTGTCCAGTTCTCCCTGTTCACTATTACAAGGCCGTGTATCCCATGTCATCCAGGAACCCAATGTCCACCAGGGTGGTTGATGTCGGCAACGCACATCACCAGGTGTCTTGAGGATGCAAGACCAGAGTCTTATTTCCGGTTGGCGGAGGGGAAATGGCAATCTCAACAAAGGATCAAGCGCCATTCCAACGACGCTCAAGGGACGGCCAACAACACATGGCGCCGTATTGCATCACCTTACAGACGACAGAAGACAGAAGCGGGCAGTGAAGCAAATTGAAACGAGTGGACACTGCTCACCCAGTGGCTTTCCCACCTCCGCCATTCTGGAGCTTGGGGCTCGTGGGCTTGGGCTTTGATAGGAGGACAAGACCCCATAAGTTTTGGGCATTCACCAACCCTGAATCACTCGATCGATCACTGGGTCCTCTGTGCCTGACTTGGGCCTGCCTGGATACTGGCGCAGTCAGTCACTTGGTCTTCGCTGTTCCAAGGTGGTATACCTGGACGGGCTTTAGCTGGCAAGATGAGGATGATACAGTAGAATGTGATAGTGATGGTGGTGGTGCTCACGTCTGTCTGATCTGTTACCACCTGACTGACCTGTTTGCCCCTCTGCCATCACTCTGCATTCTACTTGCACGTTCCTTGTCTTTTGGGGGCTTCTTGGCGAGCTAGACTCTTGTGCCTTGAGTTTCAAGAACCCGTTATTCGTCGGGCGGGACGCTCCGTTTTGCGCCGCGTGCCAGCCATCCCATGGTCTTTGAGAAGGACAAGCGACGACGGATCGGCAAAGACGCTGAGAGGAGAGTCAAAAAGAAGAGAAACAAGACAAAACCAAAAGACAAGGAGCACGCCCCCAAGCCCAAGCGGTCTCTTAATCTCCAACAAATATCCCTTGTCTTTGCTTGTCGTTATTATTTTCTCCTTTCCTCCTTTTCTCCCCTCGTGTTGTTCTCTGCCCAGATTTGCAGCCGCAACCGCCATCGTCGCCCAACCTACTACGTCTTTGTCATCTTCGTCATTTCGCCCAGATCCTTGTTCTCTCCCTCGTTCTTCTTTATCCCCCGCTCATAACCCGCCACACCACTCACCGGCTTGCCTATCGCGTCCTGCTCGCGAAGACTATTTTACTATTTTCTCTACCCCATCGACCTGAGCCCGTGTTTCTCAAGACAAGGACGAAAGAGAGCAGAGAAGCAAAATCACACAATTTGTTACAGCGCAAGCTGCGCCATGTGAAGTCACCATGAGCTTTCTCAAAACAAGGTTGCATTCCCCCTGTCCCGCACATGCACATCCATTACAGTTTTCGCTCGGCCGTTTGCTTCTGCTCCCGGCAGTTCAGAGTCACTGAAGCTTCGTGTTGATGGTCTTGACTCGTTGCTACATACTGTCGTGAATGATGTTTTGATGCTTCCCCGCCATTTCACCTCACCCAAGCCCAATCCGGCAAAGGTCCCCCACCACGCGCAAGGCCATCAGCTCTTTCGCCGCCGTCACTCTCTCCTCCCACCAAATCTTGCGCCCGTGGTTGCTTGATCTGATTGCATTGGCTCACGCGTCAATTCTAATCCATCATCTACACATCGCGTGCGGGCGCTGATTTTTGCCGCATCTAAACAACATCATATTGGGCCGAAACTGACCTCCTTCTCCTTATCTAGATCGCATCAACTCTCGGCCATGGCCCACTCCCCCTCTTCCTCGTCCGTCGACGACGCCGCCGAAAACACTGCTGATGAGGAGGATTCTGAGGATTACTGCAAAGGTGGTTACCACCCAGTGCAGGTTGGGGAGAAGTTCAAGGATGGAAAATACACCGTTGTTCGTAAGTTGGGATGGGGTCATTTCTCGACCGTCTGGCTCTCCCGCGACAACACCAACGGCAAGCATGTCGCCCTCAAAGTCGTCCGTTCCGCCGCACACTATACCGAGACCGCCATCGACGAGATCAAGCTCCTCAATAAGATTGTTCAGGCCAAGCCTGATCACCCCGGTCGCAAGCACGTCGTGAGTCTCCTAGACTCGTTTGAGCACAAGGGACCCCATGGCACCCACGTCTGTATGGTTTTCGAGGTCCTTGGCGAGAACTTGCTTGGTCTCATCAAGCGCTGGAACCACCGGGGCATTCCAATGCCCCTCGTCAAACAAATCACAAAGCAGGTTCTCCTCGGCCTCGACTACCTTCATCGCGAATGTGGTATTATCCACACCGACCTTAAACCAGAAAACGTTCTTATCGAGATCGGCGACGTCGAGCAGATTGTTAAGCGCGTCGTTAAGCCTGATGCCGCCGAGAAGGAGAACAACCGCAATGGTCGACGGCGTCGAAGGACTCTTATCACTGGCAGCCAGCCGCTTCCGTCCCCTCTCAATACCAGCTTCAACCACACGAACCTCTTCCCCTCCCCGAACCCCCACTCCAGTCTTGCTGGTGTTTTGAACGAAGGTAAGCCGCCACTGGATTATTACAGCCACCCTGAAACCTGAATTAAACTGGCTGACACGCTTTCACCAGGCAAGTCATCAAATGAGGCATCTCCTAAGCCATCTGACGATGCCCAGAAGCAACGAGAAAAGTCTGCGTAAGTAATCCAGCATTACTTGTCACCAAAGTCTTGCAGAAGCTGACATTTATCCAAGCGACCTCCTGAGCCGGGAAGTTTCTGGCATTTCTCTCGACAAGTCAAACTCGCCCTCTGCTTCAACAGGCGAGAAGCGCAAGGCAGAAGACGCGCATGCCTTTGACGTTATCAGCGTTAAAATTGCAGACTTGGGCAATGCTTGCTGGGTCAATCATCACTTTACCAACGATATTCAAACGAGACAATACAGATCACCTGAAGTGATCTTGGGTTCCAAGTGGGGTGCTAGTACTGATGTTTGGAGTATGGCAGCTATGGTATGACCCCCAACTTATTTGAATGTGACTGCCATTGGCTTTGACAGGACTTGACTGACCCTTTTGGCTTTTCAGGTGTTTGAGTTGATTACAGGCGACTACTTGTTCGATCCCCAGTCAGGCACAAAGTATGGCAAAGACGACGACCACATTGCCCAGATTATTGAGCTTCTCGGGCCGTTCCCCAAATCACTATGTCTGAGTGGGAAATGGAGTCAGGAAATCTTCAACCGAAAGGGTGAGCTGCGGAACATCCATCGACTGCGGCATTGGGCTCTACCCGACGTGCTACGGGAAAAGTATCACTTCAAGGAGGATGAAGCGAAGCGCATCGCAGACTTCTTGACCCCGATGTTGGAGCTGGTGCCCGAGAAGCGGGCTAACGCTGGTGGCATGGCAGGCCACAGCTGGCTGGAGGACACACCTGGCATGAAGGGGTTGAAGATTGAGGGCTTGGAAGTGGGCGGCCGTGGCGAGGGCATCGACGGCTGGGCGACGGAGGTGAGGAAGAGATAAAGGGATTATAGACGCGTCGGGCATGTCGAATACAGAAAGAAACGAACCAAAGTCGACAGTCTAGGGCACCACATGACACGGATGACTGGTCTATTTTTGTTTGATGATCCACAAGAATCTTTGCGGTGCTGCTTGTGTACCTATCTCTTTGGATCACAGCATCCCCTCAGGGAGCCGCATGATGACATTTGTTTGACAGCGAAAGACGCATGCTTCTCCCATATGCTAGTGTTAGAGTCTGTGTATATGGGATTGGATTTTGCCAGCATGGCATCTGTTGATACATATCCATGGATGAGAATATTGTCTAACAAAAGCTGAGGGCTGTGAAGCATGATTGTTGGACTTGGATACAGGATATACACCTGGGAATGGTAGATATAATGTGATTGTACTGGCATGAGGGTTATGATAATGTGACGGGAATTAGAGGTTTCGAGCAACAGAAATAGCAAGAACGGTTTGGTCACGCACAACGGCTCAAACAGTGGGATGAAGTCAAGATGAAAGATGTCCAGGAGGCATCGATTCCCACTAAGATAAGAGTCTTCTATCCACACAGCGGCATACGGTCTGGCTGGAGAACAAGGCTGAGTCGATTCAAAACAAACATAACGTTAAGATACATTTCCAAGATGGAGGTCTTTAAAGATACATATTTCATGATTAGATGTCCTGAACCCCATTCCCGTATTTCATGAACACCATAGGTGGTGTTGATACAGAATTACATGACGAATACAGCTCATTTCTTCCCCTTGCCTCGACGCTTCCTGACACTTGCTGCAGGACCATCGTCCAGGTCTTCCTCCTTTACTGGTTCCGCACTCAAGTCGATACCGCCATTGCTCGACGCCGTGTCCTCGTCATCAGCAGCGCCTCTGGCAGCGTCGAGAACCTCGTTCACGATGCGCCTGCCCTCATCAATCTCTCCATTGAGAGCGCCACAGGAAATACAGCGCCATTGCCCAACCTCAGTCAGGGTCTTGGTTCCAGGGGGAGCCTGGCCATTGACGAGTCGGCAGGACTTGCAGATGAGTACGATGCGGTTCTTGGGAGCGGTTTCATCTTCGCCCAGGAGGACGTCAAAGATGCGATCGTACCAGTGGGTTTCGTTGATGCCGGTCGAGTACGAGGAGTAGCCGGCTGGTGGTGGGGGAGGCTGGGGAGTGCCAGGGCGGAAAGCAGGAGGAGGACCAGAATATTCGGCATTAGGGGCAAAATCAGCACCAGGGTCCAAGGAGTTGGGGCCTGGTACAGGAGTATGAGGGCGGTGGCCGTCGGGGCGCTGGATGTTGGCTGTAGGAGGAGGGGGCAAATGCGTTCGGCCTGGAACTCCTTGCGCAGGAGGGTTAGGTCGCTGCTTGCTGGGCGTCTTTTCGTTGGCATTCTCCTCGCCATCCTTCTTCTTCTTGCCTTTGGACTGGCCCTCAGCCCCGCCGTACTTCTCGATCAGCTCCATGGTGGAGTCATATTTGGTGGCATCCTTGAGCTTCTGGATAGTCTTTGCGCGCTCCTGCTGGTGGTCCTTGAGGCGAGCGCTGAGGGTCTCGATGCGAAAGTTGTAGTATGCGGCGAGGGTTGTGCGCGTGACGTAGATGCTGTTCACGATTATGGTCAGTTTGCAGGGTCTTTTTGGAGGGTGGAAGGGGGGACTCACAGCACAGGACCGCCGGTGAGACAGCCCCATTCTACGGCGCCGAGATTGTTATAGCCGATGACAAGGAGAAGGACGATGGCGTAGACGAGGTAGGCGAAGCTCAGGTAAAGGGTCCAGATGACGCGCGCGCGGCGAGAGCTGGCGCGGACTTTGTCGAGGGAGGCTTGAGTGTCGGTGATCTTTGTCGAGAGCGCGGAGAGGGTCTTTTCAAAGGAAGCTGTTGAGGAGTCATCGCTCTAGAGAGGACATGTCAGCGCCTACATACAAGTCATGCGCAGAATGGGAGACACACCCTCCAGGGCCAAAAGGCCACCATTTTGAACAAGGGACGACGGTGGGGGATGGCGGTTTAGAGCATACAAAGGAAAGACGACAGAGAGAAGGGAACGAAGAAGATTAAGGAAGGAGACGTCCAGGATTTGGACAGAAAGTATCGCGGGCTGAAGAAGGTTAAAGAAGACAAGGAAAAGGACAGACTCGTGCTGTGATGAAGAATGATGGTTGTAAAGTTGGTCTACGGGACAGGTGTGACCTCATTCGCAGCGCAGCGCAGCTCAGCTGGTACTAAGTTTAGCGTAGGCAACCCAGTCCAGGGACGGACAAGGGGGAGCTGCGCCTGCGACTCCACTTATAAACTGCTTTGCTTCTAAGAAAGGAGAAGTTGGTAAATATGTACTATATATCTACAGATATACACAAATAATAGGTATACTATTTGAGTTTGTTGAGGATCTACCAAGGTTTGGATTGGATGTTACAAAGTTATTAACCCCGTCAACCTGTGACAGCATTGGTTCGCTGAGGTATCGGTAGCAATGCAATACCGTAGCATTAGCCACAACACTTATATGTAAAGACAGTTTACTATTTGACAAAGTCGATTGGTATAATTGTGATAGGCTCTACCATTCACGTATATAACTGAATAGGAGAAGAGCCATATATACCTTTTCAATTCAGCTTACAAGAACACGTGGAATGTTTTTAAGTTATGGTACCTGAGCCACAGTTCAATAGGTTCCAAGCCACACTTACCCCAGAATTAGTTCAAAGTACCTACGTGCTGTAACTCTGTCCATTGGCCTTTCCCACCAGAGACACCAGAGACCCTGCAACTCCTTTCATCAACTTGCTCCTGTACCAATAATTTCCCATCGTCATGAGGGCGTTTTGTTGAGTTGTTTTCTGTCCCTAATATTTGACTCTCCTAAACCGTCTTCCATTCTCTCTACGTCCCTCTCTTGAAAACTCATACCGTCTGAGTTGTGTGCGTCCCTTGGTCTCTTCAGACGTTGGTCTTTGACCCAAGGGAGCCATCACCATGTTCCAAGTAAGTTCAGTTTCTATATACTTCCGCCTGAACTGTCCGGCCGAAATCTTACACTCATATAGCGATTTAAAAGCGCAATCGATCGGACCATCGCCGAGGAACAAGCCCGCCAACAGACATCTTCCCAGTCGCGAAGTCCCTCCAGAAGCGCCTCAACATCGCGCAAACCCGATGGTCAGCGCGCAAAGTCGAGAAAACAAGCTTCCGATGCGGGCGACGCTCCAAACCCAGACCCTGCCGTCTTCGAAGCTGCATTTGTGATCGACGATAGCGACGAGCCCAGCCGAGCCGGTACTCCAATGCCTCCTGCTACGGCTGACGAGGCAAAAGCCGACAACACCACCGGCCAAAGCAATGCATCAGACGAAAAGTCTGCAGAGGGTCAAGCCTCCAAGGACGATAATGGCGCTGGCAAAGCTCAAGAAGGGGCAGCAGATGCTCCAAAGCCGCAGGAGTTGAGCCCGGAGATTCGTCAGAAGCTGCGCAAACTGGAAAAGCTCGAGGCGACCTATCCCGGTAAGCTTACATTTGCGGATTCGCATGATAAGCAGCAACTAATACGCCCCAAGAGCTACTCAGGTCCTACCGTGTTGCCCACCGACGTGCCACAGCAATCGAACCCTTCGAGAAGGCTCTCCGCGAAAACACCCCCTTGACATCCATCAGCGACCCCGAAGCTCTTGTCGAGTACCTTAACCAGGTGAACCTTCGAAGCGACATGGTGATGCAAGAGCTGAAGAAGGTATCGGCGGACAAGGACGAACTGCTGAAGAAGCACAACCAAGCTGAGGAGAAGGCCAAGAAGCTGGAAGAAGAGCTAGCTTCGCTCAAGGCAGGAACCACCAAAGAATCTAAGTCCGAAGAATCAAATACACCCAAAGATAGCCAGGAAGAGAAGCCTGAAGAACCTGCCCCTGAGAAGGTCAAGTCGCCTGTTGCCTCCGTCATTGGCATGTTCTCACCCAAGCATAAGCCTCAAAACTCTCTATCTGAGGTTGCCGAACCCAAGGAATCAAACGAATTCTTCTCTTACGACGATGAAATCCCTCAGCTTCAAGCCGAAGTCACTTCCAAGTCTGAGGAAATCGAGAAGCTCAGGTCTGAAGTGGAAACTCTCCAGAATGAGCTCACTACCGTCAAGGAAAACAGCGCTGGCTTAGTTGAGAACCTGGAGAATGCGACCCGGGAGCTGAGCGTGTCTCGCGAAGTCGCTGCCGCCAAGGAATCTTTGCAGACACAGCTTGATGAGCGTAATCAGGAGATCGAGTCTCTGAACCAACGGTTGGAAGAGGCGCAAACGCAACTTAAGCAGCTCGAGGATGACAAGAACACGCACACGGCCAAGGTTGATGAACTGGAGGTTTCCCTCGCTTCATCAGACAAACGCGCGAGCGAACTGGACGCGGAGCTGGCCAAGGCTGCCAATGCAAAGAACATCTCCAAGAAACTGATCGATGATCTCAACACTCAGATCGACGCTTTGAAGAAGGAAAAGTCTGAGAGCCAAACCAAGATTGACGATCTAACTAAGAAATTGGAGTCTAAGCCTACGCCCGCTGCTTCACAGCCTGCTGCCGCCCCTACGCCAGCGACCGGTGGTGGTGGTGGCAAGAAGAAGAATAACAAGAAGAAGAAGGGCAAGGGTGGTGCTGGTGCAGCAGAGGCCACCTCAGAGACCCCTGAACCAGCAGCCCCTGCTGAGACATCTGGAAACGCTGAGCTGGAGGCCGAGATTGCCAAGTTGAAGGAGGAGGTAGCTGATAAGGATACTCAGATTGAGCGTCTGAGCAAGAGGCGCAAGACCGAAGAGGATCTTCGCGAAGAGATTGAGTCACTACAGGAAAACCTGCTCACCATCGGCCAGGATCACGTCGAGGCCAAGGACAAGATCAAGGAACTCGAAGCTGAGAAGTTGGAGCTCAAGACACAGATCGCTGATCTTGAGAAGCAGATTGGCTCATCTGCGTCGGATGCTGAAGCTAGCTCCAAGCTCCAAAGCGAGATGGACTCTTTGAAGACCGAGTACGACGAGCTCAAAGAGAAGACATCCACCCTGCAGGCCGACCTGGGTGCTGCGCAGCAACTGGCACAGAACCGGTTCAAGGATCTTACAGAACTACGAGAGGTGCTCCAGAAAGCGCAGCCCGAGCTCAAGAGCCTACGTCAAGAGTCTGCTACGCTAAAGACTACGAAGGAGGAGCTCGCTGCTAAGAATAAGGAGCTCAAGGATATGGAGAAGCGGGAGAAGGACCTGAAGCGGGATGTGGAGTGCGCCCAGAAGCTATCAACGGACCGCGAGACAGAGATTAAGGGTTTACAGGAGAAGTTGACAGCCGAGACGAACGCCAAGCTTCGTCTGGAGGATGCCCAGCGGGTCTCTGGACGAGATCTTCGCCGATCTGAGGCCGAAAAAGCTGAGCTTAGCACGAGGGCTGATAAGGCGGAACAGGAGCTCAAGATGGTGCAGGAAGAGCTTGGCAAGTTGCGACCTAGGGTAAAGGAACTTGAAGAACAGATGCACAAGTTGAAGCGGGAGAAGCAGGCGGCGCAGGAAGAAGCCGACTTCAAGACACAGCAGTACAGCAACGCCCAGGGTCTTTTGAGTAGCATGCGAGACCAAACCGCGGAAATGTCGGTGCAGTTGAAGGAATCCAAGTCGCAAGCTGAGTCGTTGGAGGAGGAACTTGCCGAGGTGCAACGACTGCTTCAGGAGCGCACACGCGAGGGTGAGACAATGCGACGGCTGTTGGCGGATGTCGACGAACGTGCCGACAGCAAGGTGCGTGATATGAGGGCACGAATGGAGGCGGCGGTAGAAGAGCGAGATCGTATCGAAGACGAGTCGAGTACCCTTGCGCGACGCAAGACGCGTGAGACGGAAGATCTGAAGCAGAAGCTGAAGGATCTGGAGCGCGAGGTCAAGACACTCACACACGAACGAGACCAGCTCGAGGACCGAGAGAAGGAGTGGCGCCGCCGACGAGAGGAGCTTGAGTCGGTGGAGGAGAAGGCCGAAGCCGAGGCGGACGAACTTAGAACAACGGCGTCGCAGCTCCGCACAGCTCTAGACGCATCGGAGAAACAAGTTCGCGACGTGGAGAAGCAGCGAGCTGAACTACGACGGATGTTGGAGGAGTCGAGGCAACGGTACGAGAAGCTTTCCAAGGACCTCAAGGCAGCGCAGACGAAGCTTGTGGCCAGCTCAAGTCGCAGCTCATTCGACTCGGTACGAAGCGGAAGCAATGGCTCGCCAGCGGCCGGTGGTGCAGGTCAAGCGGATACGGTCTATCTCAAGACGATTCTGCTGCAGTTCCTGGAGCAAAAGGACACCAAGCTAAGAGCGCAGCTTGTGCCGGTGCTGGGTAAGCTGTTAAGATTCGACAAGTAAGTTAATTTATCAAGGTCGTCTGAGGCATATCAGCTAATTCTAGTGTTTTAGGTCGGATGAGCAAAAGTGGCTCAAGGCTGTACAGCATATTGAAGTCAAGTAGGACCATGCAGAGCGACGGAGCAAGGACAGGTTATGCATGGAATGGCGTTGATGGCTTGGGTACGAGGACGTTGAGGTCCGTGGTATGGGATAATGGCGGATACAATTGTAGGAATATTGTGGAATAGATACATGAACACGGCTGTTGCTGGGACTGTTGATAGTAGAACATCGTGATGGTGTTGATGGTTGAAGCTTGAGTGGGTCAAGGGGCTAAAAATAAGCTTGGATTAGCCTCGAGAAGTCATGACAGACAAACTCGAGAATGACGCTACGGGAGCAACAGGACCACTAACGTCTCAACAAAACAATTGGAGAATGACTGCTTTTTCTGTGTTTGTAAGCTTTCTAGATCGCGATCAAGTCATAGTGTAGCAAAAGTACGGATCATCATGATCCATCATGGTGACCCCACGTCGACGTCATGACAGGCGGCTCTCAGCAGAAAAGGTATGTACGACTCCAATTGTCCTTCCCCCTGGCTCGCCTGTCATACCTCGTACCTACCACTTCTGATAATGACGGATATTTTCCTCCGTCGCGTTTCGTCATGGATTGAGAATTTGCAGTGAGACAAAGGTACTGACCTCATATTGGAGCCATGAGCTCGTCATTGGCGCCCTGTGAACAATGGGGGAAGCAGGAGGGCATAAGATGACATTGGTTGAATCTGCTTGCACTTGCCTTGCCAGTTTCCTCAGATTTGTTTCTTCAGTACCTTACCCCTCTTTTTTGTCTCTTTCCACTTAGAATCAATATAAGAAGTAGCAATCATGTCCAAGCATCTCGCCCAGACTCTTAGATTCCCCAGCTCTAGAAGCATTCTTGCACCTACACTTCGACTTGCGACCCCTTTCATCAACAACAAATTTTGCATCACGACTGCAAACCAACTTCGATCCTTTAAATCGAGTACCCCAAGAAACTTCCAACACACCACATACAAAATGTCAGGCACACAAAAGGCTAGCGGTGGTGAGCACCGAGACTTTTCTCGAGACGCCCTGTTTGATCTCTCGGGCAAGGTTGCTCTCGTGACGGGTATGTTCATCTTAACCACATTTTTCGTACATAGTGGCTGACTGTTCTAGGTGGTGGCTCTGGTATCGGTCTCATGGCCACTCAAGCCCTCGCCGTCAACGGAGCAAAGGTCTACATCACCGGCCGCACAAAGGAGAAGCTCGACCGCGTCGTCGAGCAGTACGGCAAGAACATTGCCGGCGAGATTATCCCCATCCAGGCCGATATTGGCAACAAGGAGGGTGTGCAGAAGCTCTACGAGGAGTACTCTTCCCGCGAGGACTGTCTCTGCATCCTTGTCAACAATGCCGGCATCTCGAGCAACTCGTTCCAGGTTGAGAGCAACTCAGCACAGGAGATGCGCCAGAACCTCTTTGAGGACAAGAACGCCACCTTTGAGGACTGGAACCAGGCATACAACACAAACGTGACGGGTCTGTACTTCACAACTGCTGCTTTCTTGCCCCTTCTCCAGAAGAGCAGCGAGAAGCACCAGGGCTGGAGCTCTACCGTCATCAACATCAGCTCCATCAGCGGCCTGATCCAGAAATCTCAGCACCACTTCGCCTACAATGCCTCCAAGGGCGCTGCCGTCCACCTCACACGCATGCTCGCCGCCGAGATTGTCAGCAACAAGCTCAAGATCCGTGTCAACGGCATTGCCCCTGGCGTCTTCCCCTCCGAGATGACCACCGACGGCAGCGACGAGAACCAGAAGAGCTTCATCCCCAAGGAGAAGTACGAGGAGAAGGTCCCCGCTGGACGGGCAGGCAAGGACCAGGACATGGCTGGCACTGTGCTCTTCTTTGCTACCAACCAGTACTTGGTTGGACAGACAGTGGCTGTTGACGGAGGTTATACCATTGCCGCTGGTCAGTAAGGGATGGAGGAAAAAGCGATTGAAATAAATGTACTATTAGATGCGATGACATTATGAAATGATACATGATGATTCTACCTGTTGCGTTACCAAATATTCGTGAGATCCGTTAACCTCGAGACACCAGTAGATCTACAAGTCTGCATGCTGGTTGGTAATTACTATGAGCTGTTATCAGTCAGACTACCAAACAGACTCATTCCCAGTGAAAATACCTGTCGAAGCAATCGGCGGCATTCAGGAGCAGGTTATATATAGCTCTGTATGCTAGAGTGCCCTATAGATTTAGGTCAACAACATCTTCATAATCTTATCCTCCTATTTGATGATATACCCTAAGTAAGGTCTTTAGAAATCTATAGATATTCATCCTTAGACTATACTATAATTATCCTAAATTCAATAAACAAGCTCAGGCTCTTGTTGGATCCCCTTGATTGGGAATGTACTCACTCACCAGCATCAGCCACCTACAGTTGACTGTAGGGTAGGGAAATGTGGCTGAGCGTAGTATATATATCACAACACCACACCAGACTATCACGATCAGCAAAAAGAATGAAAAAACGACAACACCAAGGAGCTCAAACGAGCAAAAGAGAATCTCCGGTACAGGGAATCGAACCCTGGGCTCCGCGGTACTGATCTCTCAGGTTATGAGAGCGCGAAATGTTAGCCACTACACCATACCGGATATTGTTGGCTGTTGTTGGTTGCGGATTGGTGCTGTTAGTTTGGTATATAGACCCCTGACCGCGATGGTCCTAGCCGATGGGTCCTTCGTGACATACCCACTGGAACACTTCCTCCTCCAAGAATCCATAAACAAATCATACTGGACATGACCCAAACATGACCCGATGCTCTCTATACCATCCCATAAAGGTCAGATCCAAACATCAACCCAATGTTGTCAAGCCTCTTCAAAGCCACAACGTCACATATTTCCTCTTTCCCGTCCCCTTGCCATCTCCACCCGATAAGCTCCCGCTCCTCTCCACCTAGCCCTTGCCCTCTTCCCGCACACTCCCCCTCTCCATGAAAGTACCAGGTCACCGGATAGACGCACAAGAGTACAAGCCCTTGGCTGTCTTCCCTAGACCCCGCTGCAACGGCGGCTTCACCCGCTATACCGCACATCAAGATGTCCATCCATACCCAGAAGTCCGGCTCACGCTTAGCCTCTAGAGGAAGCGAGCGGCCCCCAAGATAGTGTAGGGCTGAAGGGTATTTCTACCAAGAGCCTACCTGCATTCAAGGTTTCGACATGGGCCTCTAGCCGACATGGCTTGCATTTGGTCTGCTATGAGCCATCAATCTCCGCTGTTATTTCGACCTCTCATGTAGAAACTTCTTAATCACAAATCTCAATGAATTAAATGGTAGAACAAATTTCATTGTTTCTTATCTAAACTCGGAGCCTTCGTAGGCGGCGGTCCAATCTCTCCTTGGACCAGAAGGTTGTGCTTCTAGTCCCAATGCCGCCCACAGTCGAGCCGACCTCAAACCATATTGTGGCCAGCAAGCCCATGGCGTCGAGTAATCTCCTCTGCTCCTTGTTGAGTCTGCGTCCTACTAATCCAGAGAAAATGGTACCGCTGTCCACTGCAATCTGCTGGGAGGGTCCATACACAAAAAACGCCATACATGCATGCAATGCCTCAGTATTCATAAGCTCTCGCCCCAACAATCTTGAAAGGACAAGACTTCAGAGGAGCGAAGTGAACAAGGGCCAACAGATGACAGAAATAAGAAAGTGTGGAGTGGTGTGACGTGATCGCGTAAGGGGTCAGGTGTATATCGCACTCCGGGTATCATAGAGATGAGAATCCCTAATGCTCTGGTGTATCATTCAACTGTGCCGTGATGCCAAATAATGCCCAGGTCTCATACGTAGGCAATGGGGGTAATGAAATGGAAGGCTACTCAAGTAAAGCCATAGAGCGCTAACCGAAATATCCGAATGACAAAAAACAATGGGGAAAACATAAGAGATCGAGCCTTCAAGGCCAGAGCCAGCTGGAAAGCAAAGTGATCATTGCCATTCCAGCGGAAGAAGAGAACATCCAAATTGGATGGCGTCGTGCAACCAAGTCGCTAGATGCAATGTTCATTCCGTAATCCGTAAAGTAAGGTCGTAAGAAGTAGAGATGTATCCCTCCCAAGACGCTCAGCCGTGACAGTGATATGCAGCTTACAGGTACTGGCGCACCCACTCAGCGTCGAGCCAGCCAACCTTGTCAAAGGCAGTCCACAGCTTGGAGGCCTTGTTCACGTCGATCTTGCAAGCCTGCTGTGCGTCTGTTTTGCGGAACTCCTTGTTGTTGCGAAGACACGCCAATCGTCGCTCAAAGATGCGTCTCTTGCTGGTCAGGTAGGTGGCACAGTCCAGTCGCAAGTTGCTCGCCAAAGACACCTCATCAGGGTGCAGTTGGTCAACGTAGGGGTCGTTGCTGAGATCCACCGGCTGGCCCTTCCAATCCACCTTGAGACTGTTGGGTCGGGGCGGAAGCGAGTCCCGAGGTGGGCAATAATCAGGCAGGGCCTTGAAGTCTTTGTCCTCGCGATTGGGAGCAACGACACGACGAGAGGGCTCAGGAGTGGCACTAACTCGGGGGGCCGGTCGCATAGGACCGGTACTGGCGGGAGGGTGGGTACGGATCGGTCGCGGGACGGACTGGGGCTTCTGGACCCGATCGGCGCGCTGCGTCCGGGATGACTTGGCGGGTTTGGCAGGCAAGATGTTGGGGAAGCGATTGCCAGAAGCTCGTTGGTCACCCTTAAGGAGAGCCCGCTCCCGGTTAAGCCATTTCTTTGGGTTGGCCATGTATAGCTTCATAACCTGAGATCGAAACTGAAGAGCCAGCTCATAGTCCTGGCGCTTAGGAGGAGGGATCCCGGCGAAAGCGGTAGATTGACGAGCCCGAAGGTGGTCATCGATGATCCGGCTGTGGTCCTCAACCTCGGTAGGGGCGAAAAGAGGCGATTGGGCTGGGCTGGAAGGTATTTCATCGGCGGGATAGAGAACAGGGTCCTTGATGGGATTAGAAGGCGTGGTCGGAGTCTCGGTAGTTGAGATGGCTTTGCTGTAAGGTGAGATTGGGGGAGACATTGGCATCGGGGGCTTCGCGGCGTCGTTGCTTGAGACGGACTTTCCAACGTCGTATTGGTGATGACTTTGGGTGAAGCTGTCGTGAACTTGATCTGGGGGTGACATCAAGCTGTTGATGTCGAGCTTCTTTGAAGCCATTGATGAGGCAGGATGCGCTGGAGGACCCATTGCGTTGGGCTCCTGTGCGCCGTGAGGAGGATTGGCCGCCATTGTCGTGATGTTTGTGTTGGATGATTGATGGTGATGAAGTGAGGAAGTGAATGGAGAAAGTGAAAGTGAAAGAAAAGAAGATGGTTTAGATTGGGTTGGTTTGTTTGACGAAATGCTATTGTCGAATGTGGTGGAAGGTTGCATAGCGCAGGCAAAAGGGTTTGTCAGCCACGGGCTATTGTCACAATGCCTGACGTGGTAAAAGGGTGGCGAAGCCGTTTGAGTACTTTTTTTTTTTTAGAACCTAAAAAGGGCGGCGGAAGGCTCGCAATTAATAGGTTGAAACAAAAAGCCTGAATAAGCCGGTGTATGAGTCTTTGTCGACTTTGTTTGCGTATGCCCAAACTGTATGTAAGTGCGCTGTCAGTGACTGGCGGGCGCCTAGTCCCAGAGTAGGCAGCAACAGGGCGGCGAAACTGGAGGGGGGCGAAGCGGAGTTTAGCCCGGACAAGTCGCTAGTGGAGGGGGGTGAGATCTGTAAAGACCCTCCTGACTTTAGTCGCTTTGGTGAGTAATATGTGAGGAGTCGCAGCGTAGGACTGTCGACTCAAGGCAACGGAGTTTGCTTCGGCGTTTAGTGTGATGAATGGTGTGTACCTCCGAGACGGATTGGAGACAGAATATGAGTTTCGTTCTTGAAATTAATAAGTAAAGGGAGGGATGGGAAAGAACGGCCCTTATTAGAATGCTGGACCCAAGGTGATTCGAGGGTGTAAGTGCAATTGCCAGTGCTGTTATGGATATGGGGTGATAACCGTCTGGGCGCTCAACAGGACGGGGACAGGGGTCCATTCAATGGGCGACAACCGTATGACAGTATGAGTGCAGCGCGGTGCAATTATCGCGAATTGACGTCCGATTGTCAAGATGGGCGAATAACATACACCGTGGGCAGAGAGGCGTAAGGAATGGGGCCTCAACACAAAATCCCAGTGAAGATAGTAGGGCCGGGGGTTGTTCGATCTGTGGGACGGGCACCGTACCAGACCGTATGACTTTTGAAAGCAATGACTCTCGAGCCAGATGTCTGGACAATTAGTTTAGCCGCAACCTGATGACTTTTGAGGGTCGGTCGAGGGTTGATGATGTGGCAGAGCGGCAGCCCGTGCCAGGTTGTTTATGGCTGTAAAGGGAGATCGAAAGACCTGGAGACAGCGGACGGATAGCTGATTCGACTCCCAAGACTCTAATGTTTCCAGGATGAGTGCGCAGGTTGCTTGGTTTGGGTGTTGTTGCACAGAAGAGACGTCGACCAGTCCAAGATATTGGTTGATTGAGTCCCAATTGATGGATTGACGTTCACTTTGAAGGTACTGTCCCAGCAAAGGAAGAACCAGATGGGCAGGTTAAATAGTAGTAACGTAAAGCAATTTGCGCGCGTGTGCGCATATAAGCCACACACGAGACAACAGACGCACAGCAAACACTCAGGAAAGTATAAGAACAGGCAATGCAGATTAGGTTTCAATCTGCAATTGAGCGAGGCAGTACACTGCAGATGTTTGCGCAGTAACGCAATGGTTGCAGATGGAGGACGAAAATAGAGGAGAGAAGAAAAGGGAGCAACGAAGGAGCTGTCTTTGTCTCTGTAACAAGCCAGCGCTGGAGAGGATGACGGTCTCTTTCACACCTCCTATTAAACGGATATCCAATTGGTAACGGTTTGAGTCGCAATGTTAAAAGGGGGTCTTTGGTACCAGCAGAAGAGCAAGAACCACCAAAACAACTGTGCGCTGGAGAACCGAACAGGCTGATTGATCTGATTGATTTGCTAATAAGCAGGCACAGAAGTCTTTAGGAGAGGGGGCGTGGGGGCCAGTGGAACGAGATGTCGATTGATGCTCAAGACGATGCTTGTGGGTAAAACGTCGCGGCGGGAGCAAAGCAAAGGTGAAGGAAGGGTCCATCAACAACTGTAAAGCTCGTGCAATTCTGATAGATTCTTGGAGTAAAGATATGGAAGAGGAAACAGGGAGAGGAGAAAGGAAAAGCAGAAGCGGCACACAAAAGGCGCGTGCCACGGTTGATGAATGAACTGGATTGCGACTACACAATACAATACGCCTAGGTGCTCTCAATCTCGCTCACACACTCACGCTTGCACCGTGGCGTCTTGTGGGAACGAGGAAGGAAGACGGACGGGAAGGAGGGTCAAGGCAGGGAGTGGAAGATCCATAGGGCGTGTGCGCAGTGAAAACAAACGTGAATTTGGCGCAGCCACAGCGAAATGTGACAATGCAGCAATGCCAAAGCTGTTATTGCCACGCCCTTCTCTCCAATGGATGCCCAAAGTGCCTCCCATCGCCCAATGAACTTGTCACTTCAGCAGCCTCCTTTCCCCTTACGCCAGGTTTCCGGGGCTCGACTGGCTAGAGATTCATTCCTTTCAAGGCCCCCCCAGCGACTGCCTGCAGTGGAGGCTGCCTGCACGGGCTGGCCTGGCCTGGGGGTTCGCTGCAGCGCAGATGCCAAACATCCACGGACGAATGTGGAGCCAAGACAGCATCTACACTATCAGATAGACCTGGGCGCATTGTTTTGGGAGAGACATTGAATAAAGTTAGACATTTATTAAGGGTTTTGATTTGAAATTGATGAGGCTCAGAGTGCATTGGAAGAAAAGCGACTCAATTGTCTTGGCCAATGGCCTTGTACCTTCATCTTGATCTGGTTGAGCGCTCAAAGCAGTCATGCGTGGTTGCGCACAGGTCATCAGGGACTTTTTGTCAGCCACGAGAGGGGTGAATTGAATTGAACTTGCATTGAGTGAGGTGGTGGTGACAGTGACGGGCTGACCCTTTCCTTCCCAAAAATATCCCACCGTCTGGAAACTGAATCACGGGGGGTGGCTTCTGTCTTACAGTCAAGTTAGGCTCTCAATTGCGAGCCATTGCTCATCGCATCGCATCGCATCGCATTGCATCGATCTCTTTTCCTGACCCCAAGTAGATGGGATTGTCCAATCCACTTCCAAGTGTCTGACCGATCCAATTGACAATTGACTGTCATTTCGCCGCCAATTCCAATTCCAAGCAACAAGAAACTTGGTTGTGAATTCAATTCACGCCAAGGATCCTGAGGACCATCAGCAGCCTGTACCTGTACTCAGCACCGAGAATTGGGCAAACGAGATCAGCTCTCATAATCACGACAATGCCTATCTCTCTTACAGACCAGCGAGCAACGGAACGGAGACCAGGTCCCCAGGTTTTACGCGCATAACTGTCCAATGTCCCCACGCCATGTCAGGGCAACTGATGCGCATGAGTGGTCACTGGAAACACCCTAAGGCAGCCTACTCTACTTATCTGTCTGGAGGTGAGGCGCTGCGTCTTCACTTTACCTAGCCCGTCCCAGCTCACAGTTTTAGGGGATGAGGCCTGATGCCAGTCGTTGTCAGCCAAGGAAGTGGTGATGCCAGGAGCTCGTGCGCCATCTACTGCCTTGGTATGCGGCATGTAGGTACACGTCCACCTTTCCTTTTCAGCCATCCATTTCAACGACAGAGGCGCTGTGTGGCTTGGTCTGAACAGGCAATGTCCACGAGGCCCAGCGCCAAATTTCCCAAACCCAGCTAGTTCCAAGACAATTCCTACACAAGCCTCCGGGCAAGAGATCTGGGCTGGGTTTGTTCGGCGGCAGATGCGCGTCCCTACATTAAACGCATGTCCATCTCGGGGCGATCATGATGCCATCTTAACCTTGGGGGATCACACGAGGGTCCCCCCAAACGCTATCGACGATCATCTTCAACTACATACGGTAGCTCTCCTACGTTCCTTCACCTAAACCCATGGGCCATTCCGTTTCGCGCTCCGCCGTTTACCAGCGATACATGCTCAGACCATCAAATCTCATCTTACTTACCCCCTCTCTCTCAAGTCTAGGACAAATCAAGGATGCAATAATAGAGAGCGCCTACTATTTGAGGGGGCGTGTGCTCTCTGCGTGTGACAGTTCATGTCTTTGAGTCAGCCCCTCTTCTTTCTCGCTGCCCGACGCCCAATGGATTAAGAATGCTGAGCGCCTGCTCTGGATTCTGCTACTTGCGGGCGATAGGCTGTCATTTTAGCAGTTATCATGACTTGCGGTCTAGTTTTAGCACAACGTATTCAGGATTGCCTTGCCTCGACTGACTGCACAACAGTAACAGAGTCAAATGCACAATTGACGTTGGCAGCATTTACAGTATGCAGTCGATCAATTCACTTACACTAACGGGCTTTCTTGTCGTCTTCAATTCTCGTGGCTCCCCGCTTGGCGCTCTGCATCTCGTCAATCGTTCCCGCTTCCGGATTTCCATTTCCAGACCCTTTGTTTCGGACCTGAAGAGCCCTGGAAAACTGCTTTTTGGCCAAATCCCATTGATCAACCCCACCATCGCTGATGCAACACGGCGCCATTGATCGCCTGGTCGCTGTTCTTCTGACCTGTGTAAGTCAACAATTCAACTTTTGAATCAACGTGGAAGTGCAGCGCGAGTCAAGGGTCGAAGGGGACGCAAATATGCGCAGGCCGTAGATTTTATGATTCCGATACTACGCAAGCAGTTCCGTGCAATTGACGACATTACTCACTCATAAGTTGAAGCGAATTCAAGTGAGGCTCCCGCATGAAACCTGCCTCATATGGCACGTTCCTTGCTGCAAGCCAATCATCACCAAAGCCCTGCGTGACAGTTTTTCAACTCTGAAGCAATCAAAGTCTAGTCTGATGCTTGGTAACATCCAATAAAGTTGGAGATGAGCTCCAAGTGGCTAGATCACGGATACTAGGAATCTGGTGGGCGGCCTCATCATGGCTTGAGTATCGCAACTTGGAGAGCTGTCTAGACATGGCCAACAGCCATCCACCTCTCTCAATTCCCAAAAGGAAGGTTACAGTTTCCAGTGTCATTTGGTTCACTTGTTCATCACTTTGAATGTTGGTACAGTCTTCGTTTTCACCAACCCTGGGCTCCCCCTCCCCCACACCGGTATGATGGATGTGAGTCACAAGATACAGACTAAAGAGGCCGAAACGGGACCTGGCGCCAAGTCATGTCGGGTCTAGTGTTTCTAGCGTCTTGGCATGCATGGGGGCGCATTCAGCGCAGACGTGGGTGGACCAGGGGGGAGAGGATACGGACAGTGAATATCGATAAGAAACCGTCTGGTACCTCTTGAGGCTTCTGGAAGGATTGCTGATTGGTAACCTTGTTTGAGGGTGGATTGACACGATTGAGTTCCATTGTTCGTTGATGGGGATGGCATGATGGCATTTGGAACATGGCCAAACATCAACGTCATCACCTCCCTATGACATGAGATGGCTCTCTTTGTTGGGCTCTGAAACTTGCGACAGGTATGGGGGCTTGTTGCAATTGTTCTCAACAAAGGCACAGGCAAAGCTATGGGATCCCGGACCAGCCGAAGGAACAGTCAGCATCAAGAAGGATGGGATTGACAAAACGATGGAAGAGGACGTCATGCTTGGGCTCAATTCCGACCTGGAGTACCTATAATCACATCAGCGACGACGGGGGAAATCCGAGCCGAACAGCCCGCCAAACAGACAAGATCAAAGTGGGACATGGGCATCTAGTTACAAACATGGTTTCGTGTTGTTGCTAAGCAGACAATGAGTACTGCGCACACCTCTTTTTGCTGCGTGTCTTGAATCAAGAGACCGGGTAGACGAATATTAATCGGTACCAAAGTCTGTTCCTTTGGAGTTTTGGCTGTCGGAGGTTACAAGAACCTTGGAACCAGGGTTCTCCACCATTGCATTGCATTGCTCTTCTTTGGATCGTCAACCAGCAGGTGAGCAGTTGAAGGAGCACATGACAACCTGACTCAAGTTTGTTAGTGGTAGTGGATGGGTTCCCTTATCAGTTTCTTGATAACAGGACGCCGGCCTATGATTGATTTCGTCCACACGTATAGGGAGAAGTAGAGATGATTGCGTCTACCCTCCATGATGGGCTTACCGCGCTTCCAATGTCTTGGTTGTGAAACGGCCCGCTCGGCGCGTGTACCCTCGGTCCCATCCATTCCGTGCTCAGCCGGCGGTGGCTGGTGAACAGCCGTCGTGGTGGTTGCCGTACTCTTTCTCAGGGCTCACACAAGAGGGCGGTTCTTGGCTGTGAGAGGACCAATTGCCTAGAGGCTGGAAGATGGAGGCTCACGAGGCATGTCCCGTGAAGCGTCACCAGTCCCTACCGCTTGTCACTTGACCGCTTTGGTCTGAGACAGTGGGCAAGAGGTGAGTCTGAGCGCACGCATCAAGGCGAGACAAACATGGGCATCGCAGGATCGGAGATGGGGAAAGCAGAATCCAGTATTCTGGATTGGTTCGGAAAGTTAATAAAAAGGCTCAAGATGTTTTGAGCATCAGCAAGTCATCAGCTCTGCATTGTCTCAGTCTATCGATAACTCCACCATGAGGCGCCAAGCATGTCTGGCTGTGCATCAGCGAAGTCGACGCAGGGGCGGTCACGATAGCTGGATGCAACAAACCAAGGAAATTGGCAATCACAGCGAGCGGCATCTGAATCCAAGGGGATCTAGAACATCTCAAGCGTCTTGTTGATGGCAGGAGAGACGTCATCCCTTACGGCTCATCACAGGGACGGCGCATTAGTGGAGGGACCCTTCTGCGCTCTAGTGCTGGCCTTTGCTGTTGGCCCGCTTCAAACCATGGTCCTTAATGCGCAACCCCGCGATTGAGTGTATTGCGATAGGTTTCATATGGAAACACGTCGATTGAGATATTATCCCTCATATCTTGGCTCAATTTGTATGTTTTTATGGCTATAATTTACGCGGGTGCAGCGTCAGCAAGATGTACAATCTCAACCCCTCCAGATTGATCGACACCCTTGACCTGCCCTGCCCTGCCCTGCCCTGCCCTGCCCTGCCTCGGCTTTCGGACCGCTTGAATCGAATCTTGCAGCGTTATTTTCTTTTTCCTTCGGCATTTGGCATCCAAACAAACGGTGAGGAAAAAGGGTCGATCCACCGTCTTTGGTCCAGACACTCACGTTGAGCCCGTCTGCCCACACCGTCCCCTCATATCGACCCTCCGTTTCCCCTTTTCGAGAGCGCCCGTCTCTTGACTCGGCCAATACGTACCGTATATCGCCTTGCTGAGTGAGCGGCTAGACTAGGTGGATTCGGGCCGCGTGCACGGGTATTCTGTCAAATTCAATTCACTTTCAGTTGACTTCGGCTCGGAACAAGTCAGCTCGAGTACGAATTCGAGTGCGCGCCGAAGCAAGATGCGTGAATCTTGATGCTAAATATGCTAATTGTCTAAAGTTGTGCCCCTTTATCTTTATTATTCTTCCTATTCAGCTCAATGGCATTCAACGACAACTCTACTACGCACATCAAAGTCCGTGATAATCTCACTCCCTCCCTCCCCTCTCCCCTTGGTCGTCTCCGCCAAACGAGATGCATCTCCACTGTCACCCATAGCCACAAAACACCTGGGAACTCCATAACGGACGACCCCACCGCTTTCGGATCATCTGGATCTGGTTCCTAGACTTGACTCGACACAGAAAAGACCCAGCCAGGTTCCTCCATCCCTCCCATGTGAAAGTCGAGAGCCCCTCATGACGGCTACCAAACATCGGGCCAGTATCTATTTTACCGACAATCGATACCGCCCACTAGGGCCAACTGTTGCCATCTTGTTCTTGTTTGCCTTAAAAATAAAGATACGGTGAAGATGCAGGCGGTCAATGTGGCGCATGTAGCATCTCGAGGCAGCGCAGCAGTTCTCAAGCGAGATTCAGTTCGTGTAGCCGATACTTTTTTTGGCCGACTACGGAGTACCTATCAACAGATACGATATCCAGGGTCTTTCAAGCAACTCGGCGTGTCAACACCTGCTTGGGCACAGTGTCTAACTAACATGCTTACAGTATTCCTCTCTCTCTCTCTCTCTCGCGAGTAAGACGCGATTGAGTGATTATCTCTTCTCTTGTCTCCTCTCTGATGCGCTGTCAGTACGACTTGGATTTGTTTCATGCCGTGGAGCCACGCTACAGCATGCATGACATGGCAGGCAATGCAATCTCGCCGAGGTTTGAGCAACTCTCAGCCCTTGATTGAATCAATTGATCATGTTTCAGATGCACCAAGTCTTGAAGATCTGCCTCTACAAAGTAAGGTTCTATTTGAGCATGAACTCGCTGCTACTCTATGCTTTCTATCATGTCAACCTAGGTTGGTGGCCTCAGCTCCTGGGGAGAGTGCTTGTATACTTTACAGCCACCCCCTGACGAGATGGATGAGCTGTTGTGCGACCAGATTTGGTCTGCGGGTGCCTTGATTCTGAATTGGCTTTTCACATCGGTCGATAAGCTCCAGCTAGTAAAGGGGAAGTGCCTGGACGATGCTTCAGCCGCAAGGCGTCATTAGGACCAGTAGATGCCATGGGGATCCATCGGTGGGAATGCCACTGAGAGTTTATTCGTGACACCTTTGCCAGTTAGGCTTTCGGTCGCAGGTACTGCACTCAAAGTCCTAGCTCTAGGCGACAGGCTTTATGCCTTCGTCTTGACACCTCTCCGTAAACAAGGCTTGCTAGGACTTTTCAGCCGTGCTGCCTTGACGCTCAGAGCCTCACTCAACGGCAATTGGCTCATGGTGGTGGCTTTTAACCTGCCAGAGAGGGTCTCCCCAGATTCTCGGATGTTGCAAGTTCCAGTGCGCCGTGCCCTTCAACATGCCACGGATGGCCGGAATTCTTCCCCCTTGAGCGTGGCGTGGGCTGAGGCGGCGGCGATTTCCATTGTCGGTAAAGTCGCGACGGGGACTTTGATTGCGCGTTTCCCAATGGGATGGTGATGACTTCGTGCTCGTCTCAATATGACCAAGACGGCGTCGGGCGGTCGGTGTCATGTAAAGTCGTAGACCATCAGACTCTCGCGGCCATCTCGCGCCTCCTTGAGGACAATGACCATCTCATCGTCGAACCCAACCCAATTCCTGCGGTCCTCCCACTCGGCTCGCGGTACAGGCGTAGAGTTGTCTGCGTCATCGGCTGGCTGCCTGGTCGTTGGTCGCACTTCGATGCTGCTGCCTCCGACGCGGCCCTCGAGCTCCCACACACGTATCTCGTCACCCCGCGTGCTGATGCTCACTGCCTTGCCCCGCGGCGTGATCTCCGCGTCTGAGATACCTGATGTGTGGCCCCAGAGGCGTATGCCAGGCGACAGCGAGAGAGACGTTGCGGTGGAGGTGCAAAGGTGCAGGACCAGCGTGTTGTCGGGCAAGGTGGCGAGGAGGTACGGGTGGCTGTAGCAGAGGGTCGTAAGTTCTGACCGAGACCCGTTGGCTCGTGGAGAGTCGGCGCCGCCTGAGGCTGTAATGGGGAGCGTCGACGCAAGACGCGAGGTTAGCGTGTCGACGCTGGAGCCATCAGAGGACGGAGTTATGAGCAGGTCCTGAACGCCGATGCACCAGCCTTCGCGGACCGAGAAGGTGTAGGCGATGGACGCGCTCACAGAGGACGACATGCGGCGTATCGATAGAGCGAGCGGTAGGTGGGTGGTGTGCGACTTGAGTGATGTGAGAAGAAAGGGAGGCGGCAGGATCGTGTTCGCAGCTTGAGGCTCTATCTGTTGTCCTTTTAATTCGTGCATTATCGATTCGCTAATCTTGCTCGTGTCGTCCGTGGTGTCGTCTCTGGGCTCGCCGGCCGGTCGATTAAAGGTGTAAAGAGATATCAAGCCAGCAGTTGTCGCCGTGAGCACATAGGGATGACCGCACGCAACCACTACAAGCTCCCCATTACAGCTCTTCTCATGTCGGTATCTCCGCTTCAACTCTTGCCGCTCAACATCCAATCGCCAAAGTCCAAAACTGCCATCCGCAAATCCTACTATGATATCAACCGCTTTGCCAGGGCCGTTTTCGTCCACCGCCAGTGATGATGGCGCAGTATCGTCGCTTTTGTCTTTCTCGTGGAAATCGAGCTGAGCGATCGGTCGTCGTGTTCGTAGGTCCCATGCGCGTAGCCCGGATTCCGAATCAGCCGTTATAGCAATGCCCTCAACAACCTTAACCAGTGTCCTCTTCTGTCCTCCATTATCGTCCTGCGCATCCCGCACACTGACCTCTTCCACGGCACACTTTCCCCTAGCCCAGTTATGTCGTAGTTTATACTGTCTCTTCCAGTCGACGCTCTCGCTCTTGCTGCTCTCTCTTAGAACCTCATCATCCGGTGCTCTTCCTTTCCGTCCATCCGCCCACACAGCTCGTCGCGCGGAGTACTGCAACTTGGTACCGCCAGCTCCACCGACTCGAAATCCAGGTATGCGCAAGGCCCGCGGGAGGACAAAGCGCTCGTAGTAGTGTTCACGCCAGAGGTGAGGATCCGAGGCTAGGCGGTAAAGACGGCGGGAGGTGGGGGAGATGTCGAGGAGCTCAGACGAGGAGAGAAAGGAGAGGATTCGAAGCAGGAGTTCGGAGGATATCGTGGTGAGGATATCGCGAGACGGCGGCTTGAAGGCTGTATGTGCGAGACGAACGCGTTTCGACGGCCGAGGTTGAGTATCTTCTAGGTCGAGCGAAGGGCGGGGGCTCGGCGAGAGCTTTCGCTTGGGCATCTTGGACGATATCGTCGCGCTGCGCAGGACGAGCCTGCGGGCAGCTGTACAAAGCCTAGAGGTGAGTTTGGGGTGTCAAGTCAGGTTGGTGATGTGAAAGCTCAAAAGTTGTTGAGGGTTATGAAAAGGCGGAAAATGTCGGTGGCGATGGTTGGTCGGCGGTTGACCGGAGCTGCCAGCGCCAACACTACCCTGGACATGAATATTTGCTCATAGTAATTTGATAATCGGATCTAAATTCAGTACCTTGGAATTATTTGTAAAATTTAGGTACTTGTATTGATGTAATCTTACATGAATATGCTTATTTACTTCTTTTTCCAACGTATCGACGTAGGGTATTCCATGATGCGCGTAACAATGTAGAGCCCAAATGTCTACCGTGTAAATGAACCCAAACTCCAAAGATGCGTCACCGATTCCGCTTTCACAGCCCAACCGCCGAAAAGATATCGTCATATACCTTTCCGATCCAGCCGTCCATGAAACCTTCTCTTGCAACTACTCCTAGACCTCCGACTGCCCATAGAGCAGCAAATCCCACTGCAGCTCCGTGAAGAGCGATCCATCTTCTCCTTCTTTGCCTCCTGGCTCTCTTCTCTGCAACCGCGGTGCTTGTCCCCCAGATAGTTGTTGTTGAAGGAGCCAGGCCAAACCATTTAGCCTGCCCCCAAATCATATGGCCACAGCCCGTGGCAAGAAGACCGACGTAGGAGATCCAAGCAGTAACAGGGTGTCGAGCAAAGCCGTGTGCGACGTAGGCGAGGCCGATATTGGAACTGTCACCCTCGATTTGCAAAGGCAGGATGCGGTTGACAAAGACGTGTGCGGCAAAGAAGACGGTGAAGGCGTATCCAGAGGCTGAGATGTAGCTCAGTGCGGGCCATGGCGAGGCAGCCTTGACGCTCTTCTCATCCTCGAGTCCCGTCCTTGAGCGATGGAGCGCATACATTCCCGGAGTAGCCGCACCGTAACGCTTCATGTTCTGTGATCTCCTCAACAGCCGAAGGGCGATTCCTGAACCAATGTGGGCTATAAAGGGTAGAGCCACCAGGATGGGCTCGGCGAGTGAGGTCTGGTAGATTTCACGAGTCATGAGAAGGTAGGTTTCGGAGCCAGCAACAGAACGTGTAACAGCGGGGATGAGAGAGACGTTGGCAAGATGGAGAGATGTGAAGAGACCCATTGCGTAGCTGGAGAACTTTTGGATTCGCATAACTGAGAAGAATAAGTATGGCTGCCTCATAGAATATCATGCCAAGTATTGTATACTTACGATAGAAGATGGGACCTGGACCTGTAGCAGCTCCAGGTCTAGTAAGGTTGGCGCTCGCACTCAGTCCTGGAGCACCAGTCGAAGGGGCTTTGATGGTTGATGCGCTGTCCTCCATATCGTCGGCGTCCACCATTTCATATCCATCATCACTTCCTCGAGGCGGTGGCCCGAGGTCTCGGCGGTCAATAGCGGGATCAACTGGCGGCGAATCTATCGGAGAAGGGTCGAGCTGCTGCAGAGACAAGAGCGAGGCTCGACGATCGGGAGATTGGTCGAAGTCCATGGGTGCGGCCACGACCCCGCGTGTAAATCAGTGTTGAAAGGCGTTGATGGAAGACAAGAATCCCAAAGAAAGATTGGCGGGGAGGCGAGCGTTGAAGAAGATGGCGCTCGTGACAGGGACCTAGGGTTTTCCAGTTGAGATTAGCGCCTCAACGTGCTGGAAAACGGGGAAGCTTCGCCAGACTCTGGGGCAGGTGGTTCTGGAAGCCCCTGTCAGATGCCCTGGAGAATGACGTTGAAGGTTCTGGGGGCCTGGTCAGCGACACATGCCAAGCGTTGATTGGCTGATAGGGCTGGCAGACCATCTAGCTTGATTTAGTTAGTCCCATCTTGAGCTGGGCCACTTCTCTTCTCGAACCTCATCCTACCTTGACTGAGAGCTTAGAACGACTTTACATTATACGACGCCTTTGACCAATCGTGAGATCGAGTCACTCCACATGCCTCCAGTAAGTCACTTTATACTCATTGATGAATCCATATCTGACGCGTCTAGCGTCATCAAACACTTCCGTCGGCGCAGACCGCATCGGCGCGTGAAGCACAGAAGTCCTTTTACTGCCAACTCTGCTCCAAAGGCTACTCTCGCATGAACGATTATGAAGCCCATCTCAGTAGTTATGATCACAGCCATAAGCAGCGCCTCAAGGACATGAAGGCTATGGTTCGCGATCCCAACGCGGGCTCTCGTGCGCGCAAGGCCGAGGCCAAGGCAGACGGCATCATCAGCATTAAACTTCCTGGTCACGAAGCTGCAACCGGCAGTGGAGGAGGGTTCAAGAAGGGCGGTTTCAAGAAGAGCGGCTTCAAGAGCGCTTTCACCAAGGTCGAGAGTGGTGGAGAGGCAGCAGCACCAGCGGCAGAGAAGCCCAAACCCGCCAGTGCACTTGAGCCAGCACCCGTCAATCCTGGTCTTCAGAAGAATCTATCTCCAGAAAGCGACACTGAAGATGAAGGCTATGAAGTCTATGATCCAAGGTTCCCTACGGATTGATCTCTATCATTGTCTCTCCCTTCAAAGTTATCCCCCTCCAACATTACGGCTAGAATTACAAAGGTGACTGGACAACTTCTATTCAGGATTTTCCTCATCACTCACATCGGTGGCCACTGTGGGCCGCCTATCTGCGATATATCCTGCTCCAGCAAACCCATCAGATTTCGACTTCCAGACATCCAGTCCGCCATCTGCGCCACCTGCGCGCTTTCAGTGAAGGCTGCGTTCGGATCGCCTCCACCGGCGTTCATGTTTGGGTCCATCATAGGCATGAAGCCAAGTTGGTTGAAATACACATCAAACTCATCTCCAATGGGCACCATTGTTTGATCCTCCTGCTGTTGCGACCTGGCTTCAACATAGAGCGATGCAACGTTGCTCATTACGTGGCATAGCCGTGATAGCTTCTGCATGGTTTCGGATGAAGCATTGGTTTCTTCGATGGACGCGCTAAACTCCTTCAAGAGATGCAAATCCTCCACTGATAATGTCTCAATGACATAGCAGAAAAGAACGAAAAAGGGTGCAAATGGGGTTAGTACCAGATTCCTACAGTCTTGTCAGCTATCTTAAGCATGGGAAATGGTCTCTACAGTGATCATACCAATGGACATATATCATTCTCGCATAGGCATCTTTCCGCACCAGTTCCATACATTCCAGATGTCTATGTGTTGCTCGTCGTGCGCACTTGATGCACTCGTCGCAAAACCTGCTTGTTGAACCTTCTGGCGCTGGAATGGCTCGGTATATGAGTGTCATAGTTGATAGCATCTGGACCTCATCGCCTCTAATGTGGACGTCAACAAGAGGCGAAGCCCCCATTTTCTCGAGCGAAGCAATGGCTAAGCTCCGGCTTTCGTTTGCCTCGGCCTCTACTCGACGGCACTCAGCTGCTAGCAACCGAGCTCTTTCAGCGATTTCGGCCGGTGGTCGGGTCAATGCTGCTGGGCAGAATCTGGTCGCCGTTAGCTAGGATGATCGGGGTATGGAAGGGGTCAAGGTACTGGTCAGTGTCACTTACAGTTGCTCGTAAACCTGGCCTTGAAGTGTTGCTGTATTGAGCCACATGGTTGCGACAGCTCCGGTTTCAAGGCTCAATATCCCTTCAAAGTTGAAAGTGCGCGGAGTGTCAACGTCCCAATCCTGAATGGTAGGGGCACGACCAAGCCGAATTGCGAGCGCCTTGTCTGTGGTATAGATATACCAGAATAAGATTGCTCTGATACCAGAGCCTTCAGGGTTGCGAGTGGCATGGTCTTTGCGATGAAAGCCAGCGGTCTGACACATCTGGGCAGCAGCGCTGTTCAGGTGCCAAGCAACTGAAGGTCTGCATACGTCGATGGCATATAATGTCTAAGACCTCTGTTAGTTTGTGATATTGTAATGTCACGGAGGGTTCCTTACCCCCATTATCAGCGCCTGGATCGTTTCGACCTTGACGGACATGAAAAGAGACATGTTTGCAAGCGCAGTCTCCAAGTTGACTCGGCTGGTGTGAAGATGCGACGCGAATTCATCTTTGAGAGCCTTGTTGTCGGTGGTCAAGGTGTGCTGCTCAAGGAACAAGTAATAGAGCCCAACGTTAACAAGAATGAAGGTGGAATCTGAGAAGTCTTCAGTGGGGAAGTAGACCATCCGGCACAGATTGGAGAAGTCGTTTATTCCGACAAAATAGCAGACGAAAGTAAAGAGACCCGGCGGAGAAGCTGAGCCCAAGTCAGCAGATGAGTTGAAGAGCAGATACTGTCAGATATACCTTTAGCACGCTTGAGCGAGGACACAACAACATCCATGGGAGGCATTCGAAGCTGGCCTAGACCCCCCTTCGGCAACGGCTGTTGAAGAGGGAATCGGGGGCCATGGCTGATGGACTGCCGGCTCTGAAGCTCGGCTAGCTGTCTCAAGTTGGTGAGGCCCTCCAGCATGTTGGGGCTGACATCGTGCAAGGATGTGCGCTCTACTGCATTCTCAAGGAGCTCGCTAGCAAAGGTGGTTTGCTGGGCAATGACGGAATCGCCGCCGAACGCAGACTCGTCTTCGGAGCTTTCAAAGGCGGCTGCGGAGGCAGTGGCTGTGTTTACACCAGAAAAGTGTCCTGGAGTTGCAGGAATCTGCGTGTTACTTCCTGGTGTGGAGATGGAGCGCTGGGATAGGTCGCGAAGTAGGGTTTCGATGTTAGCCAGACGAACCTCGATCTGATCGATCTTGCGTTCACTAAGGCGCATGCCACAGGTCAGCAAGGTCTTGTCTGATGGGGTGAGTGGCTTTGGGGAGCATGGCGTGGGTGGTTGTAACAGATGTGATATGATGTGTCTGGGGTAGAGGAGATACGGGGTGACCAACTATTGGGAGGAGATGAGGACTCGTTGCCGAGGTTCTTTGGATCTTTGACCAACACCGGTGGATGTACAGGATCGTTTGGCCGTACGACAGTTGGAGCAGGGCCATTCTTTGTCGCAGCGGATCTATTCCATGCGAGTTCGTGTTATTCATGTCAACTATATTGAAGAAGTAGACGCTCACACAGAGGCATCTCGGCTAATGACATGCATCTGGACTGGCATCTATAGGTAATGCTTACCTTTCGCATACGACATTGGTCACACTATTATCAAGATTTCTTGTCAGTCTAAGACATTCACATCCACCAAACACAGCTGCACCTCCGGTATAAGTCCTGCTGTAGACTTCACTTGGCCCACCGAATAAGAACAACACCCGCGTCCTGCAAAGCATTCGCAATGCGGCCGGAATATACCCGATAAAACAACTGTAGATAGAAATTGGCTAAATAGGAATGTGCCACTTACCGCTCGCCGTACGGCGTCGTCGGAGGCCGCGGGTCCGGCGGTAGTGAGTCCGGGACCAACACTCGGCTGATCCATATACGGCAACTTTTTCCTGACCTGGATGGAGAATATACACCAAAGAGGGATGACGATGAATGAGAGAGTTCTTTCTTTGGATTTTAGTAATTGGTCAAGATAATTGAGTTCACAGGTGCTGACGACGCGAAACGGAGAGTATCGCTATGTGAAAGAGAAGGAGAAGGATTCGGTGGCCGCGGGGACCGACACGGACGGTTGGGTTGGGAGGTGCCGAAGTGTGGCTTGAGCTCGACGTGGCGCACGGGCTGAGGCTAGATGTGGCTTGTTTTAACTATTGTATGGTAATACAATCCATGACACTCATGCAAGTGGGAGAAACAAGCATTGAAAGTGCTTTTTTTTTTTTTTTTTCGTATTTCGTTTTCGGCTTTGTCATTGTTTGCTCTGTATCATGTACAAACGCGTCATCCCTTGATATTGTAGTAGTTGTCCTACCTACAAAGAGTAAGATTAGGACTTGTGAGGTTGAAATTGACTACAAGCGGCTCAATTATTACCCCGGGGGAATGGGTCCTCCCCGATTGAGTCTTGCCGTAGATCAATAAGTTAGATATGATTTAGTGGCTTGTTTACGATTACGATATCTATTGGCTGTAGCGTAATGTCACGGATTTTTCGGGTTGCGAAGGAAATGCCAAGAGTATTGCTAGCTACTTATTATGCACCGTTTTAAAAGCGCTGGTGTTTGTCTCTTGGTCATGTTTGGCCTGTGTTCATCTATTCATCTCAAACAGACTGCGCTGTTTGCCCAAGATGACTGAGCAGCAGTATATAAAGAAACATGAGATATCAGTTGGCGATTCGCCTTCTGATACCTGTGTGTCGACTGATCAACCACAAGACGCCATGGCTGAGCACAAGGGTGACGATAGTGGAGGTGACGGTGATGGTAACACCAAAGAGGGCTCAAGCTTCAAGTACTACCTGGTGAGTCTTCAAGTCTTCTCGATCAGAAATGTTGTGCTAATAGAAGGCATCTTCAGCGCATCTTTACTTACAACGACCGCTTGGGATGGATTCTCAACACTATCGCGTTCATCGCCATGATCGTCGCTGGCACGCTTTTGCCTCTGATGGACATTGTCTTTGGAAAGTTCATCAACGTCTTTACTGATTTTGCTACGGGCCAGTTGTCGCCTGCTGGGTATCGAAGTGAAGTCGCCAAGTACAGGTACGATTATCATTATGTGCTGTATCCTAAAAACTGACCCTTTGTAGCCTCTTCTTCATATACCTGTTCATCGCCAAGTTTGTGTTGACGTACATATGGACGGTAAGCAGCTCTCGATATAGCCTCACAATACCCTTGCAGTCTAACAGATGTGCTGTAGATGCTTGTCTCGATGACAGCCATCAGAACCACCAAGTTACTACGCGTCGATTTCGTTCGAAGCACCCTCCGTCAAGAAGTTGCCTTTTTCGACTCTCCCTCGTCTTCAATCCCCGGACAAATCACAACGAATGGAAACCTGATCAACCAAGGAATCTCTGAGAAGTTTGGCCTCACCATCACCGCCCTCTCGACTTTTATCACGGCTTTTATCGTGGCGTTTGCCGTCCAGTGGAAGCTGACTCTGATTGTCATCGCTATCGTGCCGGTCAACATCGTCGTGACCATCATCTGCGTCGCCTTCGATATGGGCTATGAGTATGCCATGTTCGATATATACTCGCGGTCGAGTTCCTTGGCTGAAGAGGCTTTCTCGACGATCCGCACAGCTCACGCTTTCTGGGCTTTTCCAAAGTTGTCCAGACGCTTCACGGACACGCTTGAGGAGGCGAGAAGGATTGGTCGCAAGAAGTCGTATGTCTACGTCGTGCTCTTCCCCACTGAGTTCTTCTGTATATTCTCGGGATATGGGTTGGCCTTTTGGCAGGGCATGAGGATGTATTCCGAAGGCGAGATCACTCAGCCAGGCACAGTTGTGACGTGAGTCTATATTCGCCATTAGACTGAGACGGGTTTGCTAACATGGTTATAGTGTCATCTTTGCAGTTCTTGTTGCTGCTACCGCCCTCACCCAGATCGCGCCGCAAACGGTAGCCATCTCCAAGGCCACGGCTGCTGCCCAGGAGATGTTCCAGATGATCGATCGCCAGTCACAGATTGACGCCCTGTCTCCAGAAGGAGATACGATACCTGACTTTAGGGGAGATATTCATTTCCGTGGCGTTCAGTTTGCGTATCCTTCGCGCTCTGATGTGAAGATTCTTCACTCGCTAGATCTGGACATTCCTGCGGACAAAACAACAGCTCTCGTTGGTGCCAGTGGCTCTGGAAAGAGCACGATATTCGGTCTTCTGGAGAGATGGTACATGCCGAGCAGTGGCTCGATCACTCTCGATGGCCATCCTATCGAGAGTTTGAATCTCCAATGGCTGCGAACACACATCAGAATGGTCCAGCAGGTATGTGCATGACAAGTAAGCATTTCATGGTGGATTAGTGCTCACATCGATACAGGAACCAACCTTGTTTAGTGGAAGTATCTACCAGAACGTTGTAGATGGTCTTACTGGCACGGATATGATTGACCTGCCAGAAGACGAGAAGCGAAGACTGGTTATCAACGCATGCCAGTCGGCCTATGCCCATGGATTCATCGAAGCACTGCCAAATGTGAGTCTCATGCTTCCTCCTACCTCCCATTTACTGACTCGCTTCTAGGGCTACGATACCTGGATCGGTGAGCGAGGAGCATCACTGTCCGGCGGACAAAAGCAGCGTGTAGTCATTGCTCGCAGCATAATCTCCAACCCCAAAGTTCTGATGCTCGACGAAGCGACCAGTGCCCTTGATCCCAACGCTGAAAAGATCGTGCAGCAGGCTCTGAATAACGTAGCCAAAGGCCGGACCATGATCGTCATTGCTCATCGACTATCCACTATCCGAGATGCTGACAATATTGTTGTCATGGCCAAGGGTGACACTGTCGAGCAAGGCTCACATGATGAGCTCATTGAACTTGGGGGCACATACTCACGGCTCGTCCGTCTACAAGACCTCGGAAAGGGTAAAGCAGCTTCGGATGAGGATGACGAGACAGAGAAAGATGAGTCAATCGCTGGTCTTGACCCTGTCTTGTCTCGCGCTTCTGCACACGCAACGGCCGATATTACACAAGACGATGGAATCAACTATGGGCTCTTGAAGGGTCTGTATCTCATTGTCAAGGAGCAGAGATCTCTGTGGTTCTCCGCGTTTGTGTTGTTGATTATTTCACTCCTTGGAGGTAAGTAATGTTTCTTTGTTTCAGAGAAGAAAGCTCACTCAAATTTATTAGGTGGTACATATCCATCACTCGCCGTCCTCTTTGCTAGGACCATGAAGGCGTTTGAGACCATTGACGTTAGCGAAGCAAACTTCTTTTCCTTGATGTTCTTCATAGTTGCCATTGGAAACTTCGTCATATATGCTGTAGCTGGCTGGGTTTGCAATGAGATTGGCCAAGTAAGTCTCTGCTCTATCCCTTGACCCTTGGAACTGTCACGACTAACATCTGCTAGTATGTCATGACGGTATATCGAAGCGAACTATTCGACAACACTCTTCGACAAGACATGGCCTTCTTTGATGACCCCAACCGCGGAACTGGCGCTCTTGTTTCACGACTCGCCGCTGAACCCACGAACATTCAAGAACTGCTCTCCATAAACGCAGCTCTTATCTCAATCAACATCGTCACTGTACTATCCAGTGCCATCCTTGCAGTTGTCTACGGCTGGAAACTCGGTCTTGTTCTTACACTCGGTGCTCTGCCAGTGCTTGTTGGCTCAGGATACGTGCGAATTCGACTCGAGTTCAAGTTTGATGACGAAACTGCTGAGAGATTTGCCAAGAGCAGCAGTTTGGCTTCAGAAGCTGTGCTGGGAATCCGGACAGTATCATCGTTGGCTCTGGAGGGCGCTATTATTGAGAGATATAGCAGTGCTCTTGAGGGACTTGCGAGGGAGGCTATTGGAAGCTTGGGATGGAAGATGCTGTCCTATGCCTTTAGCCAGTCGGCATCTTTTCTTGCCATGGCATTGGGCTTTTGGTACGTACATGACTGTATAAATGTGTATAACGCACACTAACAGTCAACAGGTATGGTGGACGTCTTGTCTCGACGGGCGAGTATACGACAGAGCAGTTCTACATCATCTTCATTGCCGTCATCTTCTCAGGGGAAGCATCAGCAATGCTGTTCCAGTACTCTACAAGCGTCACCAAAGCGCGAACAGCAATCAACTACATCTTTCAGCTTCGACGCCAACGTGTTCTTCACGACAACGCAGAGAACGGTCCAAATTCAAAAGATGAGAAGCACTTGTCTGGAAAGGGGCTCGGTGTCGAGTGTGAGGAGATTGTCTTTGCTTACCCACGTCGTCCAAAGCTACAGGTCCTTCGAGGCGTCGATGTCAGTATCGAATCGGGCAAGATGATAGCTCTTGTGGGCGCATCTGGATGCGGCAAATCGACCATGATTGCGCTTCTCGAGCGTTTCTACGACCCAACTACAGGCACTATACGCGCAGATGGCCAGGATATCAAGACTGCAGACCGACGTCTACACAGACGAGACATCGCCCTCGTCCAGCAAGAACCAGTTCTGTACCAGGGCTCCATCAGGGACAACATATCCCTCGGCATAGAAGAAGGCAACCCCTCCGACGACGCCATTATCGACGCCTGCAAGCAAGCCAACGTATGGGAGTTCATCTCCTCCCTCCCCGAAGGCCTCGCCACGCCCTGCGGTAACCAAGGCCTCTCGCTCTCAGGCGGACAGCGCCAGCGCATTGCTATAGCACGCGCCCTTATCCGCAAACCACGCCTACTCCTCCTCGACGAAGCCACCAGCGCCCTCGACACGGAGAGTGAGAAGGTGGTCAAGGAGGCGCTGGACAAGGCGGCCGAGGGAAGGACGACGGTTGCGGTGGCTCATCGGCTGAGCACGATTCGAGACGCAGATGTCATTGCTGTTTTTGAGGGTGGGAGGATCGTCGAGAGGGGGCGACATGAGGAGCTTGTCGCCAAGAGGGGTCTTTACTATGAGATGGTGTTGGGGCAGTCTTTGGATAGAGAGGCTTGAGGACATAGAAGTGGGTTGGCGTTTGGGAAATGAATCTATAGACCATGAGATATACAGGGAGCTTGGGCTGGTCTTGTTCATTTAATATCTATTCTCTCGTGGGCAAAGATATGTGGTCTCTCTACTCTTTTCTTGTACACACATCATACATCTCGATAAGAATGATCAGTACACTTTTCAACAAGAGAAAATCAGGAATACAGAACATAATATAGATAAACCACTTAGTTGAATATCAGCAATTCTAACGTGGATTCGAGTAACTGGCAGCATAGATCAGCATGTCAAATCAAGGGCATCTTCTTCACTCGTCATATTGTCACGATCTTTTGAAAGTAGGAGTATAAGTCAAACACAGCCGGACTAGCTAGTCTTGCAGCTCGTTCTATTGTGTTCTAAAAGCCATATCGTCGTATCTAATTTTATCCTCAACCCATCATAGTATCTCAATCCATGTCTCGTCTCCAAAGCAAAACGCACCGCTTTAAGCCAGAACCTTGACATCACCCTCCTTAAGCTTGCCAGCCTCGACGAGCCTCTTGGTCTCGCCGGTCCACACAGCCTTGATCTCGTCGGCAACCTTGAGGCCGTTGAGCTTGCCAGCAAGAGCAGCAATCTCATCGGGGTCAATCTTGCCCTGGATGGTCTCGACGTCACCGAGGACGGCGTCGATGTCGGTGGGCGTGGGCTCGCCAGAAGCAAAGTAGTTGGCGTCCTTGACCGAGCCCTTGAGAACACGCTTGTTCTTCTTGACGGCGTTCTTGGCCGCCTCCTTGGCCTTCTTGTTGGAATCACGATCAGCCTTGGCCTTCTCCTCAGCCTCCTTAGCAGCCTTCTCTTCAGCTTCCTTGGCGGCCTGAGCATCCTCCTTGGCCTTCTTTTCAGCGGCCTCGCGTTCGAGACGCTTCTTGTTCTTGGCGGCGTTGGCCTCCTGGCGGAATCGCTTGATACGCTCATCACCAGCAGAAGCATCGTCTAGCAGCTTGCGGAGACGGGCGTTGTCCTCGGCCTTCTTCTTCTTGCGGGCGTTGGCGTTCTTGCGCTCGACGTGTCGCTTCTGGTCACGGTTCTCGTTGTCATCGGGGACATCCTCGTCGAGGTACTCAAATGTTCGCCAGCTGTCGAAGTTGTACCAGAAGTTGTAGAAATCCTCGACCTGCTCCTTGGTGGCATCAGAGCCGCCAAATGAGGGGACGGGGTGAGTCTTGGAGAAGCGAGCCTCGGACTTGAAGACCTTGCTCCATGCCTTATAGTAGTCGGTCTTCTGGAGCTGCTTCTTGGTGGGGGGCTCGACATCGGCCTCCTCGTCGACAGAGTCGAACTGGCGGCGCTTGACGGGGTCGAGGAGGACGTCGGTGGCCTTCTGGATACACTTGAAGAACTGGTCGTCCTCGGTACGGCCCTGGGCGGCCTTCTTATCGGGGTGGTGCTTGAGGACCTTCTTGCGGTGGGCCTTCTTGATCTGGTCCTCGGAAGCCTTCCAGCGGTACTTGGAGAGACCGAGAATCTTGTAGTGGTCCTGGGTCTAGAAAAAGATATGTCAGTATGAGAAATTACATAAATGAACAGTGTTACATACCTTCCAGTCCTTGGCCTCACGCTGAAGCATCATGGGGTCCTCAGGCTCACTCTCATCGCTGACGTCGCCATCCTCAACCTTCTTGGCGCTCTCCTGAGCCTGGATGCGGTCATCCTCGGAAAAGGTGCGCTTGTGGCGGGCTCGTCGAGCGTGGGCGAGGAAGTGAGGGCCAACGGGCTCGATGCTTCGCTGAGTAGCCTCAGAGAGCTTGCCAACGGCCTTGAAGTCCTTGTCGGCGCTCCAGCCGCTGGGAAGAGCGGGGAGCGGGAGGGTCACAGTAGCCACGGAAGCCATTGTGTGATGTGTGGATTTGGTGGTGGTGATGGAGAGAAGAAAAAATCCCGATGATTTTTTTTTTTTGGTCGCAATAATTTTCTATCGATTTCCCCCACCATAAAGTCATTGGCGGGGTGAGGGGCTTGGGGTGCTTCAGTGGGCGATGTACCAAATTTTAGTTGATTACAGTGGGCGCCACCTCTCGACAGCGCCCATTCGTGTCCGGTCCGGCCCTGGGCTCCCCCGGCCCAGAACGGGTCTCCCAGAATTCCGCAGCCGGAAGCATCCAATTATCTGAGCCGATCAACTTGAACTTTTTCTCCTCGTCCGAATTTATCGCCGCCTTTGACTGGAAATCGACAGCTATCGCTACGATAACCTCGTTGAATATCGCATCAGCTCTGATCATTGAAGACTTCCTATCTCTGAAACCCCCCCAAAAGTCACAATGGCCACCGCTCCAGCTCTCAATGCTTACCGACACCTAATGCGCGCCGCGCGAATCGCCTTCCAAGGTATGCAAACCTTCTATAAACGAGCTACTAGTTCTTCCTCTTTGCTGGATCAGAGCGTAATTCACTGGACTGTGCTAACGAACTCACGTTCTGTAGGTGATGCACCTATTCTATCGGCTGCTCAGCTCCAAATCCGCAACGAGTTCCGCCAAAAAGCCTCGATCGATGCCTCCGATGCTCCGGCCGCTATTCAGCATGCCGAGGAGGTAGCAAAGGTCCTCCGCCAAAATGTCGTTCAGGGACAAAAGACAGACGAGGGCAAGGATACCTACAGTGAGTCTATGTTATCTGTCGAGAACAATAGTAAAGATCACATGTTGACAGACAATGCAGAACTACGGATACACAAGGATATTGAACGAGGCGACAACGAATCCATCAAGACGGCTGGCAAGGGCAAGTCTCAGGGTGGTTGCTGCGGTGGTGGTCGATAAGAAGAGATTCTCTGATTGTACAAATCTGTAACATTACTGTCATGATACCCTCCAGGAATAAATGCCCAAATGATCATCTTCTAGCTCTTTATTTTCCATCTATTCCTGTCGCTCACATAACCAACAGCCGCCAGTTTCACTTGACCCTATCGCTAATGAAGTCCACCGTTTCCATGATGCATTTTTTCCTGACGCCAAACTCCCAAGGTATGCGAATTAACCTTGATCAATACAAAAGCAATCGTCATCTCGTTTAATCGCCAGAAAGCGCGGCGTAAGCGGGTGTGTCAGAGGCTCCTGGAGGCGCTGCCACCGGGGCGGGCAGAGCTGCTGCTGGCCGGTTTGTAGAGCTGGTGCCGGCTTCATTCGCTCGTGAACCTTGGCCTTGCGATCCTCCCTGGCGCTGCCTGGCATCCTTCAACATCTGGGCTCTCTGTTCCTTGTCCATAGTGCCAATCGCCTTCGGTTGTCCCCATCGCACACGAAGCGGGCATCCAGCAATCACAGCACGGCCCTGGCATGCCTCCGCTGCCTTCTCGGCCGCCTCTCGAGTTTCGTAGTTGACAAAAGCGCAGTGCGACATGTGTGAGCACACCAAGCTCTTGATCTTGCCGTGCGCCTTGAAGAAATCGCGTAGCTTGTACTCGGGTAGATCGTCCTCAATACCAGTGACAAACAGCGACATGATGTTCTTGTCGGCGGGCGGCATCCAGTCGCGTGGGCTCGGAGGCAGTTGAGCGGCACTTGGGAAGACCTGGCGACCCTTGCCACCAGGTCTAGCTCCAGCAGCCGCGGCCGCCTTTGAATCGCGTGTACGAATAGGGCCAGGTCCGCCAACGCCAGCGCCGACAGCTGCATTTCCGCCTTTTGAGCTCTCGCCCTCCTCAATAGCCTTGCCCTTACGGAAGTAGGGCTTACTGTTTGCGAGTCTTCGTAGCAACTCGCGCGCCTTCTCGTCTGTCTTTTCGTATTCCTCTTGTCCGACCTTGCCCTCCTCGATGAGCTGTTCGTTGTTTTGGGCGAAGTACTCTCGGTTGATATCGGACTGCGGGCCTGGCGCGACCATCTTGAGAGCGGCATCGCGTACGACAATTGGAAGACCGAAGGAGAGATCGAGCATGCAGCATTGGCAGCAGTTCTTGAGTCGCGCGCAGGTTAGGCAAATGTTGGTTCGCTTCTTACGGCCGTTGGCGCGAGTAGCGCTCCAAGCAAAGACGGTAAAAGGTCTGGTGCACTATATCGCAGCATGTTAGCATTGTGTTGATGCGAAAAACGCGAAGAACTAGACATCTTTACGTACCAATTTGCATTCCGCACCATAGTCCTCTTTGAGCATCTTAACATATGGGTTTTCGGGCAAGCACGTCTCGCAGACAGAGGGGAAGTCGGTGGATTCCCATCCTGAGCGGTTGAGATCCTGCTTGATCTGAGGCGGCATGATGGATGGATGGTGTGATAATTGCGCAAAGACTGCGGCTCTGGGTTTACTTTGAATGATGACTTTTGGCGTTGAGTCGCGGAAATTCGGTCATCCGCCACCTTATGTAATCAAAGTATGGCCTCAGTCAGGATCGGAGTTGGCCGTCATTGGGCGGAGGCTGAAATTCTTATCGATAAGAATCGGCATTGTTTTATATTGAAGGTCAGTCTGGATCATTCAGTGTAAGCTGAATCTTAGTAAGGTACTATAATTATACTTGAGCATCTGGATAGCCAACTAATATCGTCATGAGATCGATCTAATCGTCTTTGTCTTACATCTGAGTTTAGGAGAACACCCACTGTTGGTAAATCTGGGGATTTTTGACAATGCGCAGTTCTTCAATTCCCGATACGAAAACGAGAGTTATCGTATAAGCGACCCGACGATTCTTCAAGATGGAAATTGGATAGGACTTTTTATTCTCATAAATTCTGCTACGCATCTGCATGATCATATAAACTCATTTACTTGCATCACTAGGCTTAATCTTTTGTCAATGTGGTTGTGAGTGAAGAATTAACTATATCTCGTAGACGCTTTCGTATTCGTATCTTGGCTTCGCATCGATATCCCGAGATGCTTCCTCTTAGCATCCATCCAACTGTACAGTAGCTGCACTCTCACCGCCTAATATTCTTCCGATGGAGCAACTGCACAGTTACTGTACAAGGGTAATTATCTCCGACTTTTACAACAGCAAATCAAAAGCTTAAGCATAGTGGAAGCATGTACAAGTCCTGCTCTTATTCATAAAATTTAACGAGAAGTTACTTCACATGTCGCGTGCAATCGCGCTGCCCAGACCAATATCCCGGCCCCCTTCGCCCCCAAGCGATAGGCAGGGGACCTAATGCTTATCGGGTATAGCGCCTGGACATTGTCAATTCGCAGCTGAGATTGGTTGCCCATAGACGGGATGGGCTTGTCCAGTCAGGGGAGGGCCCTGAAATTTGTTGCGACAGGCCATTCATGGTCTGCGTAACCGGTTGCCATTAAAACCAACCCGCTCCCTTTAACTTTGAACTTTTCAGTTGACCTTCAATTCGCCTTCTGTCCTCTTCTCCTTTGCCTTTCTTCGATTCTCTTCCTCTTCTCTTCAACCCTTTCAACCATATTCAACATGGTCGCCTCATCAAACTCCAACCTCGAGCGCGAGGATCACCAGCGCGATGCCGACTTCAACAAGGCCATGCACGGCTCTTCAGCCCAGGCTCGCGGTGGTGTTGCTGCCATGTTCCGCAAGGGCGGTGCTGCTAAGCAGGCTGCTGTTGACGAGTACTTCAAGCACTGGGATAACAAGCCCGCTGAGAACGAGACTCCTGAGGAGCGTGCTGTATGTTCCCCTGATATGCCCCTCCTATTCTTCCATGGCGGGGACTAACACAGCGGTCAGGCCCGTACTGCCGAATACGCCACTTTGACTCGACAGTAAGTGATCTGACGTTTGTTTCTGCTTTCTGGTGCTCTGGAACATGTCTTGGATTGTTCCACGTGGTAAAATCCTGTACTGACTTGGTGCTTGTTAGCTACTACAACCTCGCTACCGACCTTTATGAATACGGCTGGGGCCAGTCTTTCCACTTTTGCCGATTCTCTCAGGGAGAGCCCTTTTACCAGGCTATCGCCCGTCATGAGCACTACCTTGCTCACCAGATTGGCATCAAGGAGGGCATGAAGGTTCTCGACGTCGGCTGTGGTGTTGGCGGCCCTGCTCGTGAGATCGCCAAGTTCACTGGCGCCCACATCACTGGTCTTAACAACAACGACTATCAAATCGAGCGTGCTACTCACTACGCCTTTAAGGAGGGTCTGTCAAACCAGCTCAATTTCGTCAAGGGTGACTTCATGGTTAGTATCGCTGATAGTCCTAGAGCTGTGAGCGTAAGCTAATCCACACCAGCAAATGTCATTCCCTGACAACAGCTTCGACGCCGTCTACGCCATCGAGGCTACTGTGCACGCTCCTACCCTCAAGGGCATCTACAGCGAGATCTTCCGAGTCCTCAAGCCCGGTGGTGTTTTTGGTGTGTACGAGTGGCTCATGACCGACGAGTACGATAACGATAACCTCCGCCACCGTGAGATTCGATTGGGTATCGAGCAGGGTGACGGTATCTCCAACATGTGCAAGGTCTCCGAGGGTCTTGCCGCCATCAAGGACTCTGGCTTCGAGATGCTCCACCATGAGGATCTTGCTGACCGTCCTGACCCCCTCCCCTGGTACTGGCCCCTGGCTGGTGAGCTCCGCTACATCCAGTCAGTTGGTGACATCTTCACCATCGTCCGCATGACCACTTGGGGCCGAACCATTGCTCACGGTCTGGCTGGTATTCTTGAGACCTTCAAGCTTGCCCCTGCTGGAACCAAGAAGACCGCCGACAGTCTCGCTCTCGCCGCTGACTGCCTGGTCGCTGGTGGTAAGGACCACCTCTTCACCCCCATGTACCTCATGGTGGCTCGTAAGCCTGCTGCGTAAAGCAACATACTGCGAACAACAAAATTTCTACATCAAAATCATTTCATGACGGTCAAAACGGAAGCAAATCATGCCGGCTGATGATGCATATATGAGGTGGCCGGCCTCGGAGCATAGAGAATCCAGAAGGCAGAGGAGTTTGGGGGCATTACTGGCTTATAATTGTAATATGTATACCAATACAATTTTGAACTTTCTTGTCATTGATGGAACGATTTGCGAACCTTTGTAATAATCATATCATGTCAACAGCCCTCTCATACGGTGTCTCATTTCTCCGCTCCCGTGAGCACCGTTGTGTTTTCAATCGAATGGTCGAGTGGGGATTGAGGTCCCCCAAAATTCCCCTGGATCACTCAACAGTCTGGTTTAATGGGTCTCCAAGGGTACGTTCCGATCTCTGATAGGCCATTGGCCTTTTAGTTGGCTACTCTTTTTAAAACAGCTCTGCAATTGCTGACAGGGGCTCGCGTTGGTGGCTCAAAGGCGTTTGTAGGGCGGGGAGCAAGAGGGATAAAGCTGCCCCGAGCCAACGGAGGTTCACTCGGGGGATTTGGAGAGCGGATACCCATTTAGTCACTCGAATTTGGTGAGGCCCTAGGTACCTCGCATCTCCGGCACGATACGTACCGACTGGCCCCAAAAAAAAACTGATAGCTGGCCAGCAGAAGCGTTTCTCGGTGAAATTCCCTCTCTCAACCCGACCTGTTCATCTCTCAACACCAAACCTCAGCCCATCACCATTTTCAATTCCCACGTCAAAGTTGACGACCCGGGAATCAAGAGAAGCTTGTCCTCTATAGCTTCTTGTTTCTAAACTTCAATTTCCTCGTCCTCTGTCGACCGTCCTTCGTCCTCCCCGACTCGTGGGTCAATTGGCTGTTCAACAAATACATCATGTCTCGCATTCTTCGACCCGCGGCTCGCCTAGCTGCCTCGACTCGGGCTCTTCGCGCTCCCGCCGCTCCTTCGTTCGCTCAGTCTGCTGCCGCCCGCGCTGCTCTCGCTCGACCTGTTGTCTTCGGATCCGCCCAGACCCGATCCTACGCCGACGGCCAGAGCTCTGGTGTCAAGGAGTACACTGTCCGAGATGCGCTCAACGAGGCTCTCGCCGAGGAGCTTGAGCAGAACGAGAAGGTCTTCGTTCTCGGTGAGGAGGTTGCCCAGTACAACGGTGCCTACAAGGTGACCAAGGGTCTCCTCGACCGCTTCGGTGACAAGCGTGTCATTGACACTCCTATCACTGAGTCTGGTTTCTGTGGTCTCGCTGTTGGTGCTGCCCTCAGTGGCCTCCACCCCGTTGTAAGTAGTTCAATGCCCACTACACAACTACAGTTATCTTGAGGAGGTTCTGACCAGTCTGTTTTATCGGTATAGTGTGAGTTCATGACCTTCAACTTCGCCATGCAGGCCATCGATCAGATTATCAACTCCGCCGCCAAGACCCTCTACATGTCCGGTGGTATCCAGCCCTGCAACATCACCTTCCGTGGTCCCAACGGTTTCGCTGCTGGTGTCGCTGCTCAGCACTCTCAGGACTACTCTGCCTGGTACGGCAGCATTCCCGGTCTCAAGGTCGTCTCCCCCTGGAGCGCTGAGGATGCCAAGGGTCTCCTGAAGGCCGCCATCCGTGACCCCAACCCCGTTGTCGTTCTCGAGAACGAGTTGATGTACGGCCAGAGCTTCCCCATGTCTGAGGCTGCCCAGAAGAGCGACTTTGTCATTCCTTTCGGTAAGGCTAAGATTGAGCGTTCCGGCAAGGACTTGACCATTGTCACCCAGAGCCGCACTGTCGGCCAGTCTCTCGTTGCCGCCGAGAACCTCAAGAAGAACTACGGCGTCGAGGTTGAGGTTATCAACCTGCGATCCATCAAGCCTCTTGACGTTGAGTCTATCATTCAGTCCGTCAAGAAGACCCACCGTCTTCTAACCGTCGAGTCTGGCTACCCTGCCTTCGGTATCGGATCTGAGATCCTTGCTCTCACAATGGAGTACGGCTTCGACTACCTCGATGCCCCTGCCGCCCGTGTCACTGGTGCTGAGGTCCCTACCCCCTACGCCCAGAAGCTCGAGGAGATGTCTTTCCCCACTGAGAAGCTGATCGAGGACTACGCCGCCAAGGTCCTCCGACTGTAAAAAAGAGAAATAAGAGTTGAGACATGATCTGGTCTAGATGTTCGCGCGTCTTAGGACAGCACCCATGCCCGCGTGCCGAGCGTGGCTGAGAATGCCCTGCACTGCACGTTGTGGTCATTGGGATTGAGACGCGAATGGAGGTCTGGTCCAGATTGGCGTATTTGCTGGACGCTATTTTTGATAGACGTGTGGACGGAAAGGAAATGTAATTTTACCACGAGTTGACGTGTTTTAGCCAGGACACGGCGCCCGTATTATTAATGATCTACAAATTCACATCAATGTGGTGCATGATTTGAACTGGAAGCAATTTGTTAGCCTTGCTCTTGATAGCGTCATGAAAACAATCGAACTTCCTATTCATTGGCATGCCCAGCCGGGCGGCGGAGTTGTTGGAATATATGATTTATGAGCTGATCATACACTATGAACTTTAGTTATGCATTACTGTTCTGTGGTGAGGTATATGCGTAAATGCTTCAGTGTTGTTCCACATTTTCCGACATCATCTATATAATATCTTGAGAAATAACACCGACTAGAGTCTGATAATAAGAGAATGATGCCTCCTCGTATATAATATCGAAGCATCTGCAGCAGGCTCAAAACATCAGGTACAGGGTAGCAAATGTGGAGTGGGCTGTAAGCTCTGGTGTCCCGCCATTGATATCAGAATCACCAACGTCAATGGTGGGGCATCTTCAACTTGGAGCTTTCATCACTTCGATTTTCATTTTCACAACGGTACACACAGTATTGCCTGCTCTCGCCAATAACTCGGTAGGCATGGCTGGAATAGACTCTCTCCTTCAAGGAGAGTCTGAAAATATCAGTCAGCGCCAACCCTCCACTCAAGATCCCGAAGAGCTCAAGCGTCACCTAGAGGAGCTACTCCTCTCGCCTTCACCTGAGTTCTCACCAGAGTGGCTCAACCGCCTTCAGCAGCGATGGGATTTTGAGGCCGATTATACGTCTCTATTCAAGGTAGCACCGCCTCATACTCGAACTCTCACCAGATTCCAGCGTCATGGCCTCGAGGGCCGGGTTACAGGCTACAAGAACGTCACTGTCCCCGCAAACAGTGCCACGGCCAAGAACTCAACCAGTCTATCCAGAAAACCCGCCAACCGCGCAGACTTTGTGAGGGGTGCTGCAGGCTTCTTCCCGTTTGCTCCTGGTGGTCTTGAAGGTATCGAGGCCACGGCAGCGTTCGAGGATCAAGTTCACACGGGAGGTATTGCAGAGACCAGCAACACAGGGAATAAGTTGGAGCGAGTGATCCAGCTTGGCGCGGAAGGTGGATTGCTTGAGGTGGCTCCTGGAATGAGTAGGGGTATCGACTTCACCAAGAAAAGGACGAGCGTCAGCCAGGAAGATGCAAATGCGATCAAGGAGGTGCTTGAGGAAGACCCAGAGGAAGCAAAGGTTAATCCAGAGGGCAGCGATGAAGCTTCGCCCGAAACGTCTACTCCAGATTTGACAGCCGACTCCGGTGAGGATGGCGATGATATTGACGACATTCTACCAGTTGAATTCCCCGCCCTAGAACCCCATGGAGTCCTTGCAGCCTCAAGCGCCCGTAAGGCTGGCCGCGAATGGGCGCATATGGTCGACATCAACCACGACATGTCCAACTTCAGAGAGCTTGTACCCGACATGGCTAGGGAATGGCCCTTTGAGCTCGATACATTCCAGAAGGAAGCAGTATATCACCTAGAAAATGGCGACTCCGTCTTTGTGGCAGCGCATACTTCAGCAGGCAAGACTGTTGTGGCAGAGTATGCCATCGCTTTGGCCGCCAAACATATGACGAAAGCCATTTACACCTCACCTATCAAAGCGCTAAGCAACCAGAAGTTTCGCGACTTCCGACAAACATTTGATGAAGTTGGTATCCTTACTGGCGATGTTCAGATCAACCCTGAGGCCAGCTGTTTGATCATGACCACCGAGATTCTGCGAAGTATGCTCTACCGAGGAGCTGATCTGATTCGCGATGTCGAGTTCGTTATCTTCGATGAAGTCCATTACGTCAACGATTTCGAACGAGGTGTTGTCTGGGAGGAAGTCATTATCATGCTACCTGAGCACGTGTCTCTCATCCTACTATCGGCGACAGTCCCCAATACCAAGGAGTTTGCTTCATGGGTTGGAAGGACGAAGCAGAAAGATATCTACGTTATCTCCACACCCAAGAGACCTGTACCTCTGGAACATTATCTGTGGGCCGGAAAGGACATCCATAAGATTGTAGATTCGGAAAAGAAGTTCATTGAGAAGGGGTGGAAAGATGCGCACTTTGCTATTCAAGGGAAGGATAAGCCGAAACCCGCAGAGACTACCGTTGCCACCCGTGGAGGGAACCCACGAGGAAACCAGCGTGGCGGCACACAACGAGGAGGGCCTCAGCGTGGTGGACGTGGTGGAGGCGGTGGTCAACAGAGAGGAGGTAATCAACAACGCGGCCGAGGTGGCCCTCCACGAGCAAGTCATGCTCCTGGCCACATGGGCCGTGGAGGCCGTGCTGGTGGTTTTACATCTGTTGCACAGGACAAGAACCTCTGGGTTCATCTTGTTCAGTTCCTCAAGAAGCAGAACCTCCTTCCAGCCTGTATCTTCGTCTTCTCGAAGAAGCGATGCGAGGAGAACGCCGACGCCCTCAGTAACCAGGACTTCTGCACCGCAAACGAGAAGAGTCATATCCACATGATCATCGAAAAGTCGGTTGCACGGCTGAAGCCCGAAGACAGGCAACTTCCACAGATCATCAGGCTGAGGGAACTTTTGAGCAGAGGTATTGCTGTCCATCACGGTGGATTGTTACCTATTGTTAAGGAATTGGTTGAAATTTTGTTTGCTCAGACACTGGTCAAGGTGCTGTTCGCAACAGAAACATTCGCTATGGGTCTGAATCTTCCTACACGAACAGTAGTCTTCTCGGGCTATCGCAAGCATGACGGGCATTCATTCCGCAATCTTTTGCCGGGAGAGTATACACAGATGGCCGGTCGAGCTGGTCGTCGTGGTTTGGATACTGTCGGTTCGGTCATCATCGTGCCACCAGGAGGTATGGATGATGCACCGCCTGTTGCAGACCTACGGAATATGATCTTGGGAGAGCCTTCAAAGTTGCGATCACAATTCAGATTGACGTACAACATGATCCTGAATCTGCTTCGAGTGGAGGCGCTGAAGATTGAGGAGATGATCAAGCGCAGTTTCTCTGAGCATGCTACTCAGCAGTTGCTCCCTGAGCACGAGAAGGATGTGAAGTTGGCACAAGCAGATTTGGCAAAGGTCAAGCGAGACTCTTGCGAGGTTTGCGATGTATCGATGGACGAGTGCCACCAAGCTTCGCAGGACTTCAAGCGACTCACCTTTGAGCTATACAAGGGTCTACTGGCCATTCCGATAGGACGGAGGATGTTTTCCCAGCACCGCCTTGTGGTATTCAATTGGGATGGAATTCGCTCAATTGGTATCCTTCTGGCGGACGGTATTAGTAATAAGGGCACGTCAGAAGATCCAACATTACATATCTGCGCCATCAAGTCCTTGCGAGATCGACGCGATGCCACTGACCAGCTTCCGTTCGTTCCTGCGTTCCGCAAGTACCTTCACGAGCTCCCGAAGAGCAAGAAGCGTGTGCAGACCAAGACATTGCATGTTCCTTTGAGCGATGTGGAGTGTCTCACAAGATGGGTGACCAAGGGTATCGTCCCTGAAATCTTCCAAGGCGGAGATGGTTATCATCAAGCGAAGGACCGTCTCCAAGAATTATGCGGCTCCTGGGACGATAGGTGGGAAGAGCTAGATCTGTCACGGATCAAGCAACTGCAACTGCAGGAGATTGTGGAGAAGAGGGTTGAACTAGTCAACACGATATCGCATTCGCCTGCTACGAATTGCTCAAACTTCCTGAAGCATGTAAGTCATCATTTCACTTGGTTTGGCAAGGGTTTGGTTCTAATCATGAGCTACAGTTCGCTATGTGCCACGATGAGTGGCTTATTAAAGAGCACATCTCTCAGTTGAAGCAGTCATTATCAGACCAAAACCTCCAACTTCTACCTGATTACGAGCAGCGAGTACAGGTACTGAAGGAGCTTGGTTTCATCGACGAAGCAACCCGAATCCAGCTCAAAGGCAAGGTTGCTTGCGAAATCCACTCTGGCGACGAACTGGTCCTCACTGAGCTTATTCTCGATAATGTCCTCGCCGATTACGAGCCTGCCGAAATCGCGGCCCTCCTGTCGGCCTTTGTCTTCCAAGAGAAGACCGATATGGAGCCCTCATTGACGGGTAACCTCGAGCGTGGAAAGGAGACAATCGTCGCTATCTCCGAGAAGGTCAACGATGTGCAGACACGACTTCAGGTGATCCAATCCGCCGATGACTCCAACGACTTTGTCTCCCGGCCGCGATTCGGTCTCATGGAGGTAGTCTACGAATGGGCTCGAGGTATGAGCTTCAAGAACATCACCGGCTTGACGGACGTGCTGGAGGGTACGATTGTACGAACAATTACGAGGCTGGATGAGACTTGTCGCGAGGTGAAGAACGCGGCGAGAATTGTAGGTGATCCGGAGCTGTATCAGAAGATGCAGCAGGCGCAGGAGATGATCAAGCGAGATATCACTGCAGTGGCAAGTCTTTACATGTAGGCCTAGCACGGCTTGGAGTATAGGGGTTTGCATTAAGACGATGATGGAGTATATGAGCCATGTAAAATCCACAGGCATATGAATAGAATTGGAGCAATTTTCATGTCTAATATATGACGTCCATAATCGATAAAGAAGGATTCATGTTTATTCTCACGGTGAAGATGAAAAATGTCGCCGCCCAAGCCTTAACGCCAAACCATAACCAAAAGAAAGGCAACCCGCATAGTTGGTCGTAATGCATCTTTCACATCATCCACTCATCAGAAACAAATTCTCAACGTCTGCAGAAGACAAGAGTCTATGCACGCAGAGCTCGCAGCCTCTGCTGCAGCTTGTCCTCCTCCTCAGCCGTAGGGTCGTTGGTCTGTTGGGGCTCAGCGTTCGAGGGCGTCGCCTGGTTAAGCTCCTTGCTGAGCTCAAGACCAGCATCGTCGGCCAGTTTGCCGAGGAGCTCGTGGACGGCATCCTCGCCGACCTGGGTCGATGTGGACTGGGTAATAGCGTCTTGGTAGATGCCGTTGGACATGGCGTATTCTTCGTTCTGCTGCTTGAATTGCTCGAGGGTGACGAGGGTCTATATACACGTTAGTCTCTATTTGCCATCTCTCTTTGGGCGGTGGACTCACCTTTTCGGGATTTGTGTTTCTCTGAGCCACGTTCATAGTTCGTGACGACGACGCCATCATCTGGGTCATGCGGTTCATCGAGTTGTTGGCCTGGATCTGCGCAGCAGACAGCTCAGCCATGTCGGCCATCTGGTCCATCTGCTGGGCGAGCGCCTGCTTGGAGAGCAGCATCTTTGCCTTTTGGTACGCCTTCTGCGTCTCGCCCTTCTTGAGGAGGTCCTGGATCTGCTTCTTGAGAATGGGGTCCTGCTTGGCGGCCTTTTGGGCCTCGCGGCGGGCCTGCTTGGCCTGGAAGCGAGCCTGGAACTCGACTTGCATGTCGCGGGCCATCTGACGGTTCGACATTGTGGGCGATGGGTTTGCGGTAGAGGGCGTCGGAAAGTTGGTTTGAGGGAGGAAGGGTTTTACGGGTGCGTTTCGAGGTTGGGAGAGGCTGTAAATGTCATGTGAGTGTGAGCTTTGGCATGGAAGCGCCGAAGGCCTAGAATCCGACTTGCGCTGAATGCGGGGCGCAAGAGTGGCAGGCTGGAGAAGTGGGCGAATGACGCAACGTCAGACCCGGATAATTTGCGGAAGAGGGACTTTGTGGCGCTGATGCACTGCCACTTTTGTGTGGCTGTGTAATCTCTAGGGTAGGTAGCTAGTAATATCATAAACTTCCACTGATTCATTCATGGATTGTAAGAGCAGATTCAACAATAGAAAGTTCTTGCATTGCATACATATACAAACCTCGACTTTATAGTACGAACAGGCGAGACTTTTGCGCGCTTTCCTTACGAACAACTGAATGAATGGAGACGCTGACACATCGACATTTGCGAAGGAAGTAGAAAGCGCAGTCGATCCGCTCAGTATTGATCAAGCCTGGAAATATTAATGACTTTGCAATATTAATACTTAGTCATTTGCCTCGCCTGCGCATATCGGTTGTCCATCAATTGTTATAAAATGCTTACCATTAGGATTGTCGTATCGATATATAGTCCTATCAGATGATACTTCGTTCACGTAAGTTAACGACCTGCTGGAAGTGTCCAAAAGGCAGTCAGCCGCTGACGAATAGATATGAACTCTTAAACATCGTAAACAAGAAGCAAGACATAGATAGTGCGTGAATGTTGATTAGATGGTTCACTGAGTAAGGAAAGTGCTTGGTCAAGATGAACGCTGGTTATACACCTGCAACCGAAACATCTGCTACCTCGATCAGACATAACTGATACAGGCAGCAGTTACTATTCGTTTGATACAACTCCTCGAAAATGCCAAGAATATGCGCTCTAGAGTAGTCATCAAGCTATGGATACTGCAACATTTAGTGATAGCGGGCGCTGGGACAAGCACAACATCTCTAATAGCGAAGACGAAATGAAGGTAGCATCACGAAACACGAAGACAGAAACGAGCCTTACGATCTACGAAACCATCATTTAATGCGACAGTGTCCGTGCAAAATCTTGTCAACTGCCGTCCGTGAGGCAATATAACCTTCTTGAGTTCTAGAAGCATGGAACGAGATTGACACTGCCGAAACATCCGCACTGACATAGTCTATCCACAGCACGCGGTCGCAAGACCTTCTATTCAAACTCAACTCTGCTGAGTCAAGAAAGTCAAAGCTTGTAGCTTAGAGCTGGTGTTTTGAAGTGGATCAATTCTCCTCCAATGCCATCAAGCTCATGTCCCGCGTATCACTACTCTAGGGGCCGTTCGGCACGCTACGCCCCGAAGGCTTCAGGAACAATCACTAACAGAGTCAGGTCTTCTGAGAAGTCCAAGCTGAAACTTGGGGCGGTCAATCAGGGTCTGGGTCTCGTTCTATGCGCGGCGCTGAATGAGCGGTCGAGAGGGAGCGGGTGCTGCCGAATCTGGGCTTCAGAAGAGGTTGTGAGAGCGATCAATGTTTGGAGAGATTGGAGATGGACATGTCATATGGGAATATCTAATCTCGAGAATAGAGTGGTTTCTTGGCAGTTCTATTACCTTCTCTTCCTGTACCCTTGTATAGCCAACCTGACACAATACCGGGCACGTTCGAGATAAGATGAGATTCCACGCTAGAAATGAGATACAGTCCGGCAAATAGGTTTCAGGATTTATTGGTTCAATTAAGTTCTGATGAACGTGAAATTGCAGTACAGGGATGCGCCATTGCTGGAATGGGAAAATCTACCGCCTCCTTTTGTTGCCCAGAACTCACTGGCGCGCAACTCTATCGTTCGACTACTGTATGGACTATCGCTTGGGCGGAAAAATTATCGCGACAGTCGGTAGACTAGGGGTATGAGGCGAGGTGGTCGGGATCTGAGTCGACCATCAGGGTCTCTTCGGACATGGGCCATTCGCGGGCGTTGAAAAGGATTAGGAAAGGGGGCTTTGAAGATCAGGGTCGAGCAATTCCTGTGCTCGACAGGGAACAGGAAGATCACTTATTCTGAGACAAGACTTCTGAGACAAAAAGGATTGATTAGGATTTATCCTCTCAATGGGATTCTCTCTCCCTGGGCACTAGTTTGGCATGTCTCTCTCTCCCTCCCATGCCCAACGTTCCCTTTGCCGTGTGTCACTTAAAGATTCGCCTAGATTGCCGCTCCATGTGTAACTAGATCGCCTCTTGTTGGTTTGGGTACGCCAAGAAAAGGGGCCTGTTCTCAAGCTGCGTGGCAGCCAAGGGGAGCTGGTCTAGCGCCGCATTCCAACGCCACGGGGAGGCGATCCGACGAGTTGCAGGACAAACTCAAGAAACCGGTGAATTTGGCGGTGATGGGCGGGGAGAATATCTCGAGGTTACCTCGCATGTTGGAGCATGAGGCTTGAAAGCATGAAGCTGAGTTTCGCCCGCTATCGGTGAAAAGGCGTAACACTAGATGGGACCGGCAGATGGAATTGTTTTTGTTTTGAACTTACTGTACAGCGGAGGCATCACATCATGATAGCGCGTCACGGAGGCAGCGGGGTTTGGGTGAGGATATTCACAGCGACAGTCGCAGTAACAGCATCAAACTCAAGGCATCTCAGACCTCAAGGTGCTTTGACGTTAGCTGAGTCGCAAAGCGGTGCCTGCGCAAGTTGAACTCAAAATGCAAAGCTTAACAAACAGATTGATCACTCATGACCGATAACTTCAAAGGCTGGAAAGGCACAATTCCAAGGGAGAGAGGTCAAGCAATTGACGATTCAATGATGGCACTGAGGGGCCCTGTAGTGGATAAATATGGAGGCCTTTTTGAGATGCAATTCCAGAGCCCAGAGCCCGGGAAGCAAACCAAGGGAGGAGGTGGTATTGGTCGGGTGCGTCCCCGGTAAGGCCGGCGGTAGGTTCTTTTCTTGGAACACGAGGTCCACTTGCTTGAGGCGCTGGCGCTCGTCAGCGTCAGCCCAGCCCAGCCCAGCGTCTAACTTCAGATGTCGCCCGCGCTGATGCTGATCTGTAGCAAAGAGACGACGTCGTCTTACGAAGTCTGCATGAGGGTTACGAGTTTTGTTTTAGGCAGAGAGTTCAGTTGTATGTGTGTTTGGGCTCGGCGATATCTGTTTGTGCTTTGTGGGCTTGTGCACGAGAATGATCAATGTGGAAGAGGGATCAAAACAACGGCCTCAACCTGCAGATAGTTGTTGATGGCTGACTTTAGGTTTGATGCTTAATCGTGGTTGTGTGCTGTTTTGGGCCATGTTGGTTCCTTTTGGTCACATACCAATGACGGGACGTAACTCTCTCTCAAAGTAGTGGATGGTGGCCAAGGCATTTGAATAAGCACGGTACGCTATTGAAGTGCTTTCTCGTCCTCCCTTGGCCGCCATCATGATCATGGCCCGTAATGTCGACAGAGAAATGATGCTGCCCTGCATAGACTCGGTGGATGTCTCCCTTTGTCTGGCTGGCGTGGCTATGGTAGATTGGTGGGTTTGGTGGAGAGCTTAGCTTACAGTAGCTGACTGTATTGTGCGCTACACAGTAGACCGTCTCCATTTGGCGATGGGATGGTGAGGTGAGTTTCCCTCTCCGATCCATTCCTTCGACCTCCTTCGCCCATCTTCCTTGGTTTCCCCTTCTTTGGGATGAGGTGATCTCGTCATCGTGCAGGTGTAACATGCCATGAGATAGCAAGCTTCGATAAAGGCAATGCTAATGTTCGTAAAGAGTAATTGATTAGACCAGAGCAAAAAAGTCTCTTGGCTTTTTTTTATTTTTTTTTTAATTGCTGATCCATTACAGCGCCCGCCCTAGCATTTGTGTTTGCCTGGAGTGGCACGTAGGACTTTGGTTTGAGGGAATGCAACATACCACCGAAAGGCTGATAGTGGTGGGAGCTTACTTGCATAGTATTGTTACTTTTCGTCGCTAAAATTACAACCTCGAGTTCGGAAGCTTAAGCTGATAGTGAGACGGCATCTGCGGTTACACGAGTCAACTATTGTCTATTCATATCTTGCTTGTCGGGCCTACCAATCACGATACAGTTCTCATCAGTCATTCTGTAGTCGTTTGAGGACCCTTCTAGGCCAAAGCCGATGCTCAAAACGAGCAACAAGGAGTAACTAGGTCCGTCGCCCTACAAAGACGGGCTATCTGATACCGCTTCTGTTGCTGCTATGTGCATGCCTGCCTCCGTGTCCGTTAACCAACGGCGGACGTCTCACGGCCCTCCGATTGCTTGGCCCCTTTTTTTGGAAACTCGAACGGCCGACGGGGCCCCCTTTGGGCGCTGTGTCAACTCTATTCCGCCAATTAAACCTAACGGGCTTGACTGTGGAGAGATTCCTCAGCCCCCCTGCAGTTGCAGTTGAGCCACCTGCCTGAGGTGGGAGGGGAGGTCTTGAGGTTTCCCCAGTGGGGAAGACCTGCTGCGTGTCACTCGGTGGCTTTCTGATGCGCCCCCTGAAAGCCTGTTCCAGCATGGGCCCAGCCGGCATCTAGAGGGTCCTATCCGAGGCACCTTGCCTGATCGGGGTCCCAAAACGCGTTCAGGGGGTGGGCTGCTCAGGGGTTGCTGCCTCAGGTGTCAGCATCTCCCGAGCTCTGCCCCTCCAAAGTCTCAACGTGTCCTCAAGAGATAAAGAGGGCCTGTCCGCTCCATCTAAGCTCAGTCCTAGACCCAAGCCAACCGACAAGCACCCAGCGAATGGTCGCCAAGAGAGCGACCTGTGAAGTGAACAGTCTGTCCTTTACATCCTCTTGAGGCGTACCGTTACCTTTCGTCATCACCATCCCATCCCATCGCCTGACTCATCACGTCCATCAAGGCAACGACAATCAAACCTAGTCACTGACTCACACGCTACACTTGGTTGAGCCTTGTGATGGTGGAACATCGCTGCCTGCGCCTCATACATCCCCAGATAACAGCTACCCCATAATATCTTGGTTCTATATCTGATATCGAGAGCCACCTCTTGAATCCAGCACCCACATCTAGCTTCATACAAGCAACTAATCTAATCACATCACAAAACACCAAGGATGGCGTTCCAACAAAACTCGCCATTGGCAAAGTTCGAGAACTCGCCAGCCGAGTCTCTCATGTCCCTTCCTGGGGAGAACTTCACATCACTCTTCGCGACCGCGACCACACCTAGCGCCACTTCAACAATGAACCCCATGGAGATGATGACGCCCAAGTCTTTTACAGACGACAAGATGTCCACGTCGTTCCCCACTATCAAGGAAGAGGAGGACCTCACATCAACACCTTCTCCATCACCCGCCCCAGAAAAGAAACAAACAAAGAAGCGGAAATCATGGGGTCAAGTTCTCCCTGAGCCCAAGACAAATCTTCCTCCCAGGTACGATATTCTCACAAGCTCAAGTGATATCATCGACGGTTCCACTAACACCCCATGCAGAAAGCGGGCCAAGACAGAGGACGAAAAGGAGCAGCGTCGTGTCGAGCGTGTTCTCCGTAACCGCCGCGCTGCCCAGTCTTCCCGTGAACGTAAGAGACTCGAGGTCGAGGCTCTTGAGAAGAGGAATAAGGAGCTCGAGGCAGCTATTGCCCAAATTCAGGATACCAACATGAGACTCATGACAGAGCTCAACCAAATTCGACGAAGCTCTGGTCTGGTTGCCCACTCCTCCCCTACACTCGACTCTCTCCGAGAAAACCCTTCCCTATCACAAGAGCTTTTCAGCTCCCAAAATGCACACGACGCCATGGAGGAGCTTATCTCCCCCAACGCCACTGTCGACCCTACCACACTATCCCCCAGCCCAGCACCTGAAGCCGACTCTTCCGAAGAGCCGACCATCAAGCAGGAGCCCTCTGAGGAGGCGACGCCTGAACAGACCGAAAGCACCTCTCCCGACCTGACACAACGTCCTGCTGCGATGTTGTCCGACCTGCAGTGTCACATGTCGGCGGAGATGCCCAAGTCGTTCCTGGCGTCGCAAACCTCGATGCCGCCAACCTCGGCCTGGCTCCTGCAGCTTCAGATGATGCTGCTTTCAGCCTTGGCGACGCTTACTGTCTGCCAACGGCCCTTGACGCAGATCGCTATGTCCTTGAGAACGGGTATCTCTCTTCACCCCACTCCACAATTGTTGGCGACGATTATATGGTTGGTGACGCTCCCGCGTTCAACCTCAACGACGAATTCGACATCAGCCTCTTCCTCAACGACGACGCAAACGCCATCTCGTCAGAATCTATGGCAGCAAGCGACTTCGCCGCTGCGATCCCAAGCCTCGAGCCCAAGATCTACGAACCTGAGATTCAAGTCCCTTCGGAAAATCCTATCCAGCAGCCCCATCCTGGCGCGTCCTCTAGCGGATGCGACGTTGGTGGCATTGCGGTTGGTGTCTGAGGGATGCGAGGACCGGGCCGAGAACTTGGAGCGCGGAACTGACGGATCGCGCGGCCAAGACGACGAGCTGACTAGGTATCTGAGCGATATGGTTTTGCCGTCGCGAGAACTATTGATGACAATCCTCTGGACTATTAGACGAGAGGAGCAGCGAATTCAGCGTGAGAACAGCCAAGCTCTCGAACCCGAGACTTGCTCCCTACCAAACGGGCACCAACCAACCATAAAACATGTTTTACCAGTTGTTTCGGAGGAAGAGAGTAATTGGGCAGATGATCGCGAGGGTCTATGCCCCGATGGTCTGTCGTAATGTGGTTATGTTTTTGATATGTGTTAGAAAAACAACGGGGTAGTGCAAGGCGTCAAAGGATCAATGTCCCAGGGGGGACCGGCAAACAACCTATTGGTTAGGTCTTTTGTACAAATACAATGAACCGCTCAAAGAAGCGCATGATCGTTACTATTCTTTCCGTTCCTTGTGATGTTATGTGTTCGCCATCTGATGTAGCTGTAAATGATCGCTTGGGTGATCGGAATTTTTGGTCTTGCCTGGAGTTGATGTATCGCAAGCTGCTTGAAGTCGTCTAATCGGCGTCGTAATAGGGTTACTATCGTTATCATGAAAGATGTAACCATATATAACAGTGAAGTCTCATTACTCGTAATATCTGGCAGCATACTGTGAACTTGCCCTTCTTAAACGCCCGACGGCTTGACCTCAACCCTCCAGCATTATGTTGTCACCATAGTCCATCCATTTCCTGCATCGCCGCCTCTTCGTCCTCAAAGGCGTTTCCATCTTTGCTATTCTCCTTCGGTCCTTGGCCGTTGGTCTTGACTGTCTGATCTTGACCCTCAGCTTCTGCCATTAGGGCATCCAAATCATCGTCCTCCGGTTCAGCTCGTGGCGCTTCTGCCTTCTTCGCTGTATCCTGATTTTCCGCCTCGGCCATAAGAGCGTCTAAATCATCATCCTCTGGCTCTGGTTGTGTCGACTTGGCTTTCTTGGCTGCGTCTTGACCTTCGGCCTCGGCGATCAGAGCCTCGAGGTCATCTTCTTCGGGAACATCGTCGTGAATAGGCGCTGCTGTCCGGGAGGGCCTGGGTGTAGCATCGTAGATATCATCGTCATCCGGCACGCCTGTATCTTGTGGTGGTGTTCTCGGTCTGGAGGGTTCTGCCGTGGGTCTTGTGGGTTCTTGGTCTGCGTCGTTATCACCGAATAGGTCGTCCTCCTCATCATCTGCGGTCGGGTCTTTCGGTTTGCCCTCGTTGATGTAATCATTTCGTGCGACCATAACCCGCTTCTTGTGGCCTGCCTTTTCCACCATTGTGAGGGCGTCGAGGAATTTGGCTTTGGGGAAGAGGTCATCGAGCCATAGTTGGTAGAAGGATAATAGTCTCGAGGCGTCTGAAAACTGCATTTGGATATTAGCGGGTTTGAATTGGAACTGATTGACTGGCCATTGCATACCTCATGACCTTTGCCTTTAATCTTTAGATCGCGCGCTCTTTGCCTTAGCTTGGGGATTCCTTTTGGTCCGAGTAATCTGTCGCTATGTTAGAGTCACCTAGATAGCACTGTCGTAGTAAATTAATGCATACCTCTCCTCATCAAGCTTCACATTAGGGATTCGCGCTCGTTTCTTGACGTCGACCTCCTCGTCAATTCCCAGCCCCGAATCTGGCTCTTTTCGCTTTTTGGACGATTCTGGAGGGGGGGATGCGAAAGGGTCGTCGGAAAAGTCATCGACGTCGTAATTATCAAGCCCGTTGGCGGGATCTGAGTTGAGTCCTGGCATTTTGAGATTTGTCTTTCTTCGTGAAGGTCTAAATGCTTGATACTTCAACTGTTAAACGCGTCTTGAGCTGGGGAGACGCGTCGTGAGCTTAATTGATCTAAAACCCCACCTCTCTACACGTCTCCAATCATCGCCCGCTTCGATGGGCTGACCATTCACGTGATCTCGTCCTGAGGCATCAACGGCCCCGGCCCAGCTTCTGAATGTACCGAAAACGACGACCTCGAAAGGCTTGGTGATAGTATTCAAGGAATTGTCACGGACGACGCATCGCACAATGGCTGAGACCGCGACCAAGCAGGCGACCCCCTCTTTTTCTGGGGCCAGCAAGGTCGTCCAGACCGAGTATCCCGTGAGTGAGGCCGCAATTGACGACGCAATTGACGCTGCTAACTGGTTCATGTTATAGCTCATTGACAACGACCCGTACGTTATCTGAACCCCTTCGATGCCCAGCGACGACGACGACTCGAGCACGGTGGATACGAAGTCGATGGTGGAATTGCTGGAATTGCTGGATTGTGGGCGTTGCTGACCCTCGACAGTCACTTCAAGCGAGTCGTGGGTTATGCCCGTACCTCCGATTACGTCGCCGGCACCCTCGCCGCTGCTTTCGCTCCCACTGCCCTCTACGCCCTCGAGAAGTTCGCTCCCTCACATGTAGGAAAGGGTGGTTTCCCCAAGGCCATGCGACTGGCTGGAGGCATTGGTGTCTTGGGCGGTTTCCTCTACTTTTACCAGCGATCGGCCCGTATGTTCTTACCATGTGTTTGATTTGTGGAGGACCTGGAAACTAATATGGACAGTCCGTTTCTACGGTGCCACCGAGAACGCCCGCGAGATCGAGATGGACATGCGCGAGATGGTCGACAAGGTCAAGAAGGGCGAGCCTCTGTACGGCGTCAGCCGGCTGAGCCCCCATCTTCAGGGTGTCGCTGCCCGGCAGAGCAGGTACTCTGCTCTGTTCCTGAGCACGATCCCTTGGTTCAACTTTGTCAACCACAACCAGCACGGTGTTGATACGGCAAAGTACTACCAGCAGGCCGAGCGGGAACTGGAGGCTGAGCGTTCATAAGCTACAGGGAAGAGAGACAAGTCACAGCGGGCGATGGATGTTTGGAAGGGAAAAGAGGTGTATATTACCAGTGGAGGATGACAATGCCTCGACGGCCTGGCGAGTTTTCTTGTGAAATGGAAATAGATTCCTTGAACCATATCAGTGTACATTGGTGTAATGTGCTTGGCTATCGTTGACTGAGGAATTTGGTGTGGAAATGGTCATTGTTGGCGTTCAACTGCGGAACCTGATACTGAAGTTATAAACTGATGGCCATGCTTTGACTCTAGGGGCGTAGCTGAGGTGCTTGTCCTGGTCAACAAACAAGCATGAATAGGTGCAGGTATAGATAGATAGCTTGTCACAAGGACAGAGCTCCACTGATACTTATATTGTTGCAAGTGGTAACTACTATGCGGTTTCTGTTCTTTTGTAACGCCGGACTCTGCTCTCTACTCATTTGACTGATACTGACTGGGCTCAATACGTAATATGCTGTTGAGCACTGCGGCATTTGAGGAGATACTGCTAGACCTTTGCCATCCATTAGTCCACTTATGTTTCTGAACTCAACAGTTATTCTATTCATGAGGAACTGGCTAGATAGAGTGCCTTGTTTCCTACATGTCGAGTTGCTTCAATGTGAAGAACGAGTGCAGCTCTCCACGTCTTACAAGCACTAAACCCAGACCTCCAATTCTTGAGAACTGGCATGTGATATAACACCTCGAGGATGAGTAAATTACTTATCTATAGCCTATAGATGTTCTCCTCATATCTCAAGTCCGTCCAATTCCGTTCAAAGCCGGATCTCATGACCAGATGCCGTCGGGGGCCGGCCAACTCCGGTCCATCGCCCAACGGCGCTGGCCAATCAAGGGACGTGTAATCGTCAAGTGAGAGGCTCGAGCCGCATCAACTGCCTAAAATGGGAGGAGCGTTAAGATCTTTTGATGTACGGTTAAATTTAACTTTCACTTCTTTTCAAATACATTTAAGCATATATATAACCCTCTTCTGCCCTTATAATCAGTTGGAGTGACTGACCAGATAACTTATCACCAGCAGCTTCATATCATGGACTCAACTCAGGCAGAACCATCCATGAACCTCCCCGTGATAGACCTCGATGTCTATCTCAACAATCCCATCGACTCTGAGGCCGTGCAAGAAGAATGTCGTAAAGCAGCCAGCGCCCTCATTACCTACGGTGCTCTGGTTCTTCATGACAGCCGCGTCTCAGAGGAAGACAACTCGACCTTTCTCGACATTCTCGAGGACTACTTTGCTCAGCCCGAAGAGGAACTTAAGAAAGATGAGAAACCCGAGCTGAGCTACCAGATCGGAGTCACACTCGAGAACACAGAGAAGCCCAAATGTGCCGTCGATGAGCCATGTCTCGACGTTATTCAGAGACTCGACCCCTCGCAAAGACCACTTGATATCTCGGCGCACTCGCCAGACCCCAAGTGTAGGTTCTTCTGGAGAATGGCTGAGCAGCCGCCGTTTGCAACTGAGTTCCCTGGACTCAACGCCGAGAACGTTGTGCCCGAGGCCAAGCATATCAAGGAGCGATGGGAACCAACTATGAACCAGTGGGGGACATCTATGAAGAGCGCGTAAGTCTCCAAGACTCTCTTGTTAACTATTCCATTGCTGACAAGCTACAAAGTGTATCCAAGCTCGCAGAGATGACTGCTGTTGGACTCGACTTGCCGGCTCAGTTCTTCAGCGACGCCGGAAAATACGGGTTAGACCATGCTTACCTTTGACAATGATGATAACTTGGTGAACTTACACATGTTACAGACCCCATCTTCTTGCGCCAACGGCCTCTGACCTCACAAAGTACGGCGAGAAGAACACCATTCTTGCCGGCTTTCATACCGACCTCAACTTTCTCACCATCCACGGCCGCTCTCGCTATCCCGGTCTTCACATCTGGGCCCGGAACACCGGCAACCGTATCGCCGTCAAGATCCCACCTGGTAACTACCTACTAGTCCAAGCGGGCAAGCAGATCGAGCACCTTACAGGCGGACTCATCAAAGCCGGCTTCCACGAGGTTATCGTGAACGACAAGACAATCGAGACAATCGAAAAGAGGAAGCGCGAGTTTCCCGACAGGCCCCTGATTAGAATCTCCAGCACCCTGTTCTGGCACCTTGGCAGTGACTTTGACCTTGTCCCCGTTCCCAAGTTGGCCGCGAGAGCGAAGGAAGTCCGAGAGCGACAGAAGGAACTTGGCAGGGATGAGGGACGCGAGACTGAGTATCCCGCCATGAAGGTCGGACATCAAGTGCAGGCGTATGTTACTCTTCTTTTGAATGGCAAAGAGGCGATGCTAACCGTAACTTAGGGAACTGAAGCACATTGCTTTGATGACTTGAAGAATGAATGAGGGATGCGGGCCAAGAGCCACTGACGATTTGAACGACTTAAAAGATTTGGTGACCATTCATTACGGATGACAAACAGCGCCTGCGGCATGATACTTACCTGTGTTGGACCTAGGGAGCAGAGTCTTTGATATAGGAATAGATATAGTTGTCGATTCCAAGCATGGATGATTTGGACATGCCTGAACATGAAAATCTAGTCCAAGTGCTGGCAAGTCTATCATATATCTCCTTGCAACAAATTATACAAGACTATATAGACGTCGAATTCAGTCAGTGATGATGCTATCTACACGGGAGTACACAGACGTGTACCCACGACGTGGCACTTGAACGGACAGGACAGCGGTGATGTATGTTGACCTATTCTACACTACCAAGACATGCATCATCGTTGACATGAACAGTCATAGACAGAATAGGAGACAGAGTCCAACACGTAATAGGAAATCGCGCCATTTGTTTTTCGGGGTATCTACATGGTCCTATCTACCTACACTCATTATACTCACATTTCTACTTGTCTTTTCGTTACCTTGTCATCCTAAGTCTCCTTCTCTCGGGGAAGGGTTGACTCGATCCCCTTGCCGCCCTCAAATCCACCACGCTCAGAGCCCGTCTCCTCAGGGGCGGACACCTGGTTGTCTGCAGTTGTGTCGACAACAGTAGGGTGCTCTTCACGCCAGAAGTCCTTCTTTCCACGCGCCAATCGACCCATCCAGGGGGGCAAGAAACCGCCGGGAATGCGCCAAGTCCAACCGTCCCTCTCCTCATAGTTAGGGGGAACGATACGACCTCCAGAAACAACCTTGATGACCAAGACAAGAGTGTTGATAAGAATGTAGGAGCAGATACCAGCAATCAAACCATCGGCAATGGAGTAGGCAAAGGGCATGAGAGCAATGGTCAGGAAGGCGGGAACCGAGTCGCCCATATACTTCCAGTTGATCTCAGTAACTGCGCCAATCATCATGGAACCAACGAGAACCAGAACGCAGCCGGTGGCCCATGGCGGAATGGACGCAAATATGGGCGCAAAGAAGACCGAGATGAAGAAGCAGATTCCGGCAACCATGGCAGTTAAGCCAGTCTTGCCACCTTCAGAGATACCAGCACCGGACTCGACAAAAGCAGTGACGGGAGGGACACCGAAAACAGCACCAATGGAGATGCTAAGAGCATCCACCATGTAGGCGAGCGAGGAACCTTCGAAATCCTGGGTGACGGGGTCGACGAGATCGGCGAATCGGGCCATACCATACAAGGTACCAGTGCAGTCAAGAATATCGACATACAAGAAGGTAATCAGCGCAAGACCGAATTGGCCACCGTGGCCTGCAATATCAAACTGAATGACGTTGAGTGTGTTCTTAATCTGGTGGAAATCGACCACCTTCTTGAAAAAGTTGAATCGATCGGTACCGAGCGTGTCGTAAGGGAAATAAGTGATCTCAGTTTCTCGCGGCCAGGAGATAATGCTCACAAGCAGGATTCCAGCAACAACGGCACCCTTGACACGGTACATCATGAGCAGCACGGTGAAGAAACCGCCGCAGAAGATACCAATCCACATGGCAGGGTTTCGCATCTTCTGGGAAGAAGGACACAATCCTGTGGATGGATCCCGCGCATCGGGAGGACAACCTGCGAGCTCCATAGGCGTTGAAACAGCCCCAACGATGAGACCAATGCCCTCGCCATAGGTAAAACCAATGAGTGTCAGGAAAAGACCGATACCGACACTGGTGGCAAGCTTGATGCAACGAGGAATGGCACGAGCGAGCCATTGACGCATACCGAACAGGGCAAGACCGAAGAAGATGAAGCCTTCGATGAAAATGGCTGTAAGGGCAAGCTCATACGGCACAGGGCCAGAACCATTGGGCCCCACGACACTGTATGTGAAATAGGCATTCAAACCTGATGTGATGTTAGTTTCGTAAGTCTCGTGGTTATGATTCGTTATCGAAGCGTACCCATTCCAGGAGCAAGACCGACCGGACTAAGTAGTGCACCTGTTAGCACATCGTGAAGGTCAACCTAGGATGGGGAGGATTAGACTTACAGATTGGCGAGTAAACCCATAAAGAAAGATGCCAGGGCAGAGATAGCGGCAGTAGCAGTAACAGCATCACGCTTGATCTCCGCAACGCAGAGCATATACTCGTCATCCGGGACACATGCGCCGTCATTCCAAGCAGGGCAGACACAGGTGCCGCCAGATTCAGAAACAATAGAGGAGTTCACAGCAATGATGTAGGACATGGCGAAGAAGGTGGCAAGTCCAGCTCGGATCTCGGTGAAGAAGGCAGAGCCCTTGCGCTCGCGAGGCTGACAGGTGATATTAGCCATAAAGGGCAGCAGTGTGGTGCAAGTTGGGATTGACCTACATGACCGGAGCCATCGAGCTGGAACCAACGACCGACAGCGCTGGCCGCGATTTTGCGGTTGGTGTTTTCCATCCAACCCATATTGAAGGTTGGCTCGTTGAGGGTTTGGGACAGGAATTATACAAAGACTCAAGCAATGTCCGAAAGCCACGCGAGAAGTAGGGTCGCCCAGCAGAAAGAGAAAGCGAAGAGGTGGGAGTGACAGCCTTTAAGGCTGACGGCGTGGTCAATGTGCTCGGCGAAACTACTTAGATCTTTGCCCAGTTAGTCCCTGTTTTAGCCAAGCCTAGATGAACGGGCAGCCAACGGTATGTCTCTGATAAAGAGGACGGAAGGAAAGCCAGAGAAAGGATGGACAAAAGGACTTGCGGAATGTGGGATAGCGGGGGTCAAGGCTGATCTTTGAACGGGGGAGATAAGAGACTGGGGAAGATGAGAGCTGGGGTTTGGCAAGCCATATGTAGGCCTGAGCATGGGTGCATTGCGAGATCTATAATCCCCCGGGATAATAAAAGAAAGAAGAGGTTGTACATTGGCGCGCAAGTGCTCCAGGTATGGAAGGATTGAGCTAGAGACTTACCGAGGGAAGTACAAGGAGGGCGCTTCGCTATACTACCTCGTACGTGGTGTAAAGCGACCTAATGCAATGTAATGCACACGCGGTGCGCTTGCAGATGGGAATGGCGGTTGAAACAGAGCAGATTAGGACGGAAAGCAACCGTCGCGATCGTAATCCGTCGAGTGGAAGAGGGCGTAATGCCACGACGGACGAGTGTACCGTATCGGGGAAGTTGATAGTTAACGTTCCGATATCCAGGGTCCTCTATGAGGTCCAAACGGCGTCTCGAACAAAAGCGGTGGTGTAAGCCCTAGCAAGGTTCGATAGACGGAAGTTGCGTGCAGTTAAAAAGCAAATGCCCTTTGTTGTCATGCAACAAGAGCAAGGGGTTGTAGTTGAAGATCGTGAAAGTATCGAGGTTTTCGCGAGATCCTGGCCAAGAAGAGCGCGCAAGGGATCTTGATATTGGTGGAAATAAGCTATCCACGGTTGGAGGTCGATGATCCCAGCACAACTCGCTTATTATAAGCAAATTGTCGAGTCGAGGGCAAGCAAGATTCGCGACGTTGAGCGCAGAGAAGAAAGAGAAAGAGATCGAATTTGCCGATGGCGAATTCGTGATGGCAACTAATGGGCAGTTGCTCCACGATCCGCACAACGGCAAGAACGAATCACCCGGAAATACCGAGGCCCTCATCTCAGTCGATATTTTCTTTGCTCCCCATTTTTTTTTTTCGACCCTCCAAAAATTTTCGCTCGACGATTTAATGAAGCTCCGTTGAATCCATTCCCAAAGCGTCGTCGCCTCTTGGCACGTTAACTCCCAGCTGCCACTAGCCCAGCCAGGAACTGTCTCAGCCTCTGAGCCTGCAAGCCATTCGCGGGTACGGTGGGTCGGCAGCGATTGCGGCGCCGAATGCCATTCTGTTCGTGAGCCTGCCAGCCAGTTACAGGCCTCGAAACCGCACTTGGCTTCGAGTTCCAAAGCCCTTGTCCCTTGTCTGTTCTACACCCTCGACTGTGCGAGCGATACTGGCTGCTGTGGCTTGGTACATCACCTACCCAAGTAGGCAGGTAAGCTTCGAGCTTGTGGTACCGATACTTGTACGGGGTTGCTGTGTCCATCCGTCGGATTGATGCTGATACATGATGCGGCTCCAATAGTAAAAGTTCGCGGGGCATTGTTCGTACGACAAAGGAGCAAATGACTCGACAATGATCACAGCTCCAAGCCATGCTCCGGGCGGGACCCCAGCTGAGGCAGCGAAGGATTGATTTTGTGCGCCTATCTCCTTTGCTGGGCTGGTCGTACACGGATGAGCTGAGACGCCCATTGGCATCGCCGAGGCCAAAAGTGGATGCAGCTGAATAGCTCTAGCGGCAGAACGGGTGGATTGATCCTGTGATAGTGGCAAAGCGACACTCGTTTTATCTCTAATCAATGGTGACAATTGAATGTTGGCCAAGTTGCTGGTGAAAGAGGAGACATTTCTGAGTCCTGCTGTCGATGCTTGCACAACCCCACAGGACATTGAACGTCAGTGATGGGGGCGCGGATGACCGCTGCTGTTTCGTGCAATTGACCTCGACACACCGTGCGCAAAGGGTCGTTCAGGCGCTTGGCCTGTGCACGTTTGGCGATAAAGACCCTGCGAGGATTAATGGGTTTGATAAGCTCGGCCACGATAACGGAGGCAAAAATCTTGAAAAGGGCCGTCCTCCGGAGCTTATCACCAGCTAATGGATTTCAACTGCTAACAGTTTTTAGTGAACGAAATGCTGAAGAATCAGAAGCCGTTAAGGGCCGGATTATTCCGGGTATCATGGTTTAGTTTAGGTATCATCAGATTGACCATGGATTTGTGGGCTTCATCAATTAAGTTGCCCGACACGAACGTCGTGAGATCTGAGTACTGTATTTTTGACCTCTGCGTAACATGTTACTGCTTCTAGGCTTCTTTTTTATTTCCAATTTACTCCATATGGATACTGGCAATTGTTTGTGTCAATTCCCTCCAGTGCGTCTGATAGGTTTGTCTCTCCCTTGCTTTGTGCGACCACAACCATTGAAGCGAAAGATGTTCCATGCCTCGCATTCACAGAGGCTCTTTTATCATGCCTCGCTCAACAGTTACCCAAGCCGAAAAAACCCCTTTGAGCTTGGATCGCCTCAAAACCCTTTCAGAGTACAAAACGTGCACACATTTGGCTCGGTAGTCCTTTGAGCATATATGTCCTCAATGCAGTACAGCATGAACTGCCGACCCCGAGGCACCTTGAACTCATGGCTCAAGTTTCAGTCACTGCCGGTCCCCGGCAGTTTTATTCTCGATGTCGTCTCCCGCTCTTCCCCAGACCAAAACGGATACCTACCGGCACTCTGCCCTCATGCTCCCGCCCCCAGCTTTGTCTATCTACCTACTCGAGATTCTGATCTCATACCCATCCTGCCCCTTGTGCTTCGCTCTGGTCGCTTCTCATCCGAGTCGAATACAAGGCTGTCCAAGTCCCGGATGTTGATATCGCCGGTTTGGCACGACAGCAGCACCAGTTGATCGCACTCACCGCTATTGATCTCCCGATTGTGGTCTCCCAGCGAAACCAGGTACCCCCGGCCTCGTCCTCGTGAAGAGTTGATGGCTGGTTACCAGTCGGTAGTACAAGGCGTCTAAAGACACGTATACCGACAAGACATGAGGAGAACACGATGATCCTCGCTGTCAACCTTGGTTCTCGCTTTTAAGGTTTATCCATCTACAATAGAGCATGGGTATTCCCTGCGTGTGTCTCTCGGAGTGTGTTGTGTCAAGCGCGTAAGTTTATAGGATCAGCAGGATTTGCGTTGCCGGACAGTCCCGTGATAAACTTCCGATACAATACAAGCAACCCCAGTCCATCAAGAGGGAGATCTTCTAGACACCAATTGGTAAAGGTTGTCTCATATGGGAAGTCGTATAGAACATTCGAAAGATGCTGTTTGTGCCTGCTTACCCTCGGCTATCGAGTGACGTCTGCCGGAGAAAGATCGTTTGATCGCACGATCAAGACCAGATGTTCGAAGGTACACCCACATCCATTACCATCATACAACAGTGCCATGTGATGCGTTATTCATTTTGAGGCTAGGACAGGCGTTGGTGATGCTGAACAGCCACCCATACTTCGCTTCTTCATTGACGAGGTATATCATGAAGTCGGGCGCCGAGTCGAGCACCCCTACCATCGTCATGACAGCCTCAAAATCAGTTGATAGTACGTACACTCGCCTCTAACTGACGAACGAAGCACACGTTTTTAGTTACCATTCACTGGAAGATCGTGCAACCAGGGTCATCGCCAGCGGAGGACCGGCAAAACTCGGTGTGAAGGGACAAGACGAGCGCCTCGATGGCCCGATGGGATGCCATAAGCAGAGGCCTTTGACAGATCCTTTCGTTGTATTGGACGGTTGACCGATTTGGAGAGTCAGCAGCACTTATTGCATCCTCAACTGCTATACCTGGCTGCCTTTTCCCCAAGGTTGACAGGGTTTTGGATTAAGGTGGTGACGTCAATCAGCTGAGCGACTTGGGTCTTATGACGTCGGCCACGGAGACCCTGCATGAGCTCTTTGGCTCCGACTTTGTTTCCCCACGAAAGCGGAGTTTGATGGCTGGCATTTCTCTCCGGCTCTGCACCTCGACGCCATTATTCTGGCCTTGATTTCTTGGTTTATCAAATGATGACAGTGCGTTATAGCGATCTGTGCACAAATTAACACACGCTTCAAGCTTATTGAGTGATCAAAGGTCTGGCTCGCATAGCCTCCCCGCCACCAGTCCCGGTCTGCGATGCTCACGCCTAGCTGCCAGGTCACGTCCGGTTGAGATTCGAGCCGAGCCATGACCAAACTTGTGGCCTCTTGACGATCCCTGGCTTATGACTTCGTCCCTCTCTCTACCGCCTATGACCTACCTAGTCGCCTTATGCACCCGTGCAAACATCCTCTTTACATAAAGAAGGATTTGTTCCCAACGTCTTGTCTTGTCGCCTCTTCCCCGCTATTGATCTGCCTATTTCGGCAACTATTGTACTAGTTTTTTCTTGGGTTTCCAAATCCTACCTCTTATCTCTCTCGACTCCCCTCTTTCAACAACAACAGCAACCCTCCAACTTCCCTTTCCTCATTAGCAGCTCATACCATCCCCGATCAAGCTTTCGTCTTTCACATTTAAGCTCTCTCTACCGAACTCTACAGGCTACGACACCTATGGCCTACTACCGTCCCCCTCGACAGCAGGGCCGCCCATCTCGGTACGATGACGACTATGTAGGTCAAGAGCCTGGGAGGTCTTTTGACCCTTACGATGAGTGGGACGCACCTCCCCCGAGAAGAGTCCGGAGGGAAACGGCGCCTCCGTCGCCGGGTGGATCTCCACCCCGCCGGTACAAATCGGAGAAAGGTCGACGACCCCCGAGTCCCAGCAGAGCTGCCTATCCCGATGATCCTATGATGGGTTCTCGACGACCAGAGCCCCGTTCCCGACCGCGCAGATATGAATATGAGCCGGAGCGCCGCGGTCGCAGTGCGGGGGCTGACCGTCGATCTCGAGATCTCAGTCCTCCACCGTTCGGGCCTCCCCCAGATTCCCCTCGCCGTAAGGCCAGGTCAGCGCGGCCTGATCGGGAGCCTCGACCTGACCGTGAACCTCGTCCCGATCGAGAATATCGTCCATCTTCAAGGGAGCCATACCCTGGACGTGAGCGGGACCTACCTATCCGCAATAAACGGGGTGCACGCCCTGACAAGGACTACCGATCTGAGCGTGACATTCCTCCATCACACCCTTATGACCGCGATCCATACAGTCGAGGCCCGTCAACGCAAAAGTACCCAGATGAAGCCCGAGAGCAGCGAAGACACTCACCGCGCCGTCCTGTCAAGTCGATGCCGCCGTCTCCTCGATCCAGATCTCGAGGGCGAGGACGAGGGTCTCGATACCCAGACTCCAAATCTGAATCCGACTCCGATGATGATCGTTACGCTTCTAGGGCCGCTGGAGCTGGAGCTGCTGCCGGAGCTGCTGGAGCTGCCGCCGCCGCCGGCCGTCGAAGACCTCGGTCACAAACAAGAGATCGTCGCGGCCGACCTCCCGCCCAATCACCTCCACGCGGTCGGCCGCCAACTACACAAAAGAATCGTGGTGCTCCTCCAGGCGGTGGCCGTCGTAGTTCGATGCCTGCTAGTACCAAGGCCGCATGGTGGCAGAATCCTCTGGTCCAGGCTGGTGCTCGTACAGCTTTCACAGCTGGCGCTCAAGCAGCAATGAAGTCTGGGCATGATCCTGGCCCCTGGCTCGGCCCCAAGGGCGCCAAAGTTGCCACTGCTGCTCTTGGTGCCGCCTTGGTTGATGGCTTTATGGGCCAGAAGCATCCTAACAGTACGAGACAGAAACTCATGAGAGAGGGTATTGACCTTGCTTCAGCTCAAACGGTGAGGATTCCTGAGCGTCATCGCTCACGGTCCCGCCATGGCCGGCGATAAACTATAACTATTATTATTTAAAATAAAATTAAATATATTTAAATAATTATAATAAAGGCTTTTACTATAATATAGTTAGTATTTAACTAGTTTTTAAAGAATTACTTTATTAATTAGATATTTAAAATATTTTTCTCTTTTTATAAGTTAATTTATTATATTATTTTTAATTAAATTCCTTTTTTATTATATAATATTATAGTCTATTTTCTAAGCCTTAAATACCCTAAATAAGTTATAATTATTATATATATTTATAATACCTTTAGTTTAACAGTTTCTGCCTTATCTTGGCTGACAGCCAAGGTCTAAGCCACTAGATCTTCTATAACTCCAACAGATAAATAACGTCGGCCATTTACCCACAATACCATTCTTCACACCTCTTCCTAATGGAACAATCTAACACATCTAAGAGCAGCGCTTTACTGTCCAGCATGGGGCACGAAGCCGAGGAGGTCCAGCACACGACTCCTCCGCCGTATTCTGGGCCCACCGCCGGCGTGGATACATCAGCCTTGTCAAGTTCAGAAGCAAGATCAGCTCTCAAAGGCGTGGCTCGCTACCCGGGGCTGCCACGTCTTGACTACCGCCTTTACTCGCCGCCGCTGTTCAAACTCTCCAACGATTTCAAGACGCTTTCTTCCCGCGCTGAATATCTGTCCTCCAAGGCTAGTGCGCTGGTCTCACTTATCCGTGCCCAAGCCTCGGTGCCTCCCAAGCCGCAAGTCCATGTCCGTGGCAGCCGTGGTCGCAAGGTTGATTTCGACATCAAGCTCAACTTCATGAGTCTTTTGGTTCCAGATGACGACAAGAATCGCATTGATTACATTCGTTGCGTAGGAGAAGGGGAGTTGGCGTATCGCGGGGGTCTGAAGCCCGACGTGGTTCCCGAAGTTGGTGATGGTGGACTTGATGAATGGTGCCGCCGTTTTGTGGAAGATCCTGCTTCTGTCAAACTCTTCACCCTAGATCGTATCGTTGCGAATCTTGACGAAGAATGGATTGAAGGACAGGTTCGCAGCCTTGTGGCGTCGCTCAACTACCGCGGTGTGGTGGATGTGGGCTTCGAGGTTACCCACAGCCGCGTTGTGGTGCAAAACCCTGACAAAGTCAACCAGTTCTTCACGAGCGTGACAAGTCTGTTCTCTGGTAAACATAAATACGAAGTGGTCAAAGCCGTCTGGCCGTTTGCGACGGCGAAGAAGGGGGAGCCCGATCGACGATGCGTGGTCCAAAGCGAGGAGACATGGTGGAGAGAATGGAAAGACCCTATCAAATACGCTATTGCACAAAAGCGTCATGGCTGGGTCACTGTTGAAGATAAGCTGGAAGCTGTCATGGAAGGCAAAGGCCAAGAGCTGGGTATCATTGACTGGGGACCGGAGCACATGGCATGAGGTTTAGGTATTGTGGTTACGACACCTCTCATGGTAAGTCTAATGTAATCGGTTTGAAGCATTCAACATTTTGTTTGGCAAACGATTCCAAGCTTAGGATATCATAATCACCACCCATATTATCTCTTCTACATCTCGACCACCATTACAAAGCATTCTATGTTTTCAAGCCAGTTGACGGATCATGAGATAGAGTCATGATTCAAGAGATACCCCGCCCAGATCATCAATGGCATTCACCGGCGAGTATGAATTACTGTTTACCTATGATACAGCGTGTTTCCAATCCAGGAATCCAACCTCATTTTTACGGCTTTACGAGGCACTTGTGGATGAGTCACGCCGTCAGACTGCTTCGCCACGATGCTTCCTCGGTTGCCTGAGGGAGCAATGACAGCTGAGCTCCAAATGACAAAAGACCCTCTGCCTATGAGTCAGTAAATATGGCCATGGTCAGTTAGCTCATGAAGCAAAAGGAACATAAAGTCCATGACCAAGCTACATTCTAATCACGTATTATCGGCTCGTCTCTCGCATCTTTGTGAACTTCAGCATATTTCAGAGGTACCTGACTCCAATCCGTCTCCAAGTGCGGGGTAGTATGCGGGTCGTGTGGCTAATGCACCTGAGCATCCAGTTTACCGAGGAAAGCCCGTTGATATTTCACCTCCCGCCCGCTTAACTTTATTAGGCAACTTATTTTTTTGGAACTTTCTATTTTAGGCCCACCTCCACCAGCCCGTTTACACTATGGACGAATCTCAGCCTACTGATACATCTCTGTTCACCTTCCAATCGCATGAGACTGCACTATGCCTCCTTCCTCCACGAAGACTGTGGCCGTCCGTGGACAGGCTCAGAAGACTCTACGATAAGGCTTATACTGCTTGGCCTCCTCATATTAATCTCATCTACCCATTTGTGCGACCAGAAGTCCTGACTGATGTAGCCCACATTCTCCAGGAGTTGACACCTGAAGATAGGACACAGGTTACTCTTGACTTAGCCGACTGCTTCAAACACAAACACCATAATACCGTTTTTCTGGGTTCAAACCACAGTGCTACTGGACTCTCGAAGCTTAGAGATCGAATCTGCGATGTCCTTGGCCAACCTCAAGATAGTTTCGTTCCACATATGACCATTGGTCAGACTGAAGACTCCAAGGCCGCACCACATCACTTTCTCCTAGAAAAGGTTCGTCTCCTGGCACCACTAGATTGGAAAGTGAAGGAAATCGCCATTCTCATTAGAGACAATGCGCTGGCAGCGGACGCGAGCGGGCCAAGACCCATGAGACTCTGGGGTATCTTGGATATCGCCTCACAAACCTTTACTCAGTTTCCATCACCCCAAAGCTTCAGCGATCGGTTTCAGGAAACGTCTGCCGTCACCTTTCAGTCGCCTTATCACTCAGTTGAACCATCAGTATCATGGGAAGTGGCTGCACCGTTGAATCCTGTGCCCACTATCAATGAGATCGTACTAGATCGACTGGTGGTTGCGTCTTATAATGTCTTGGCCGAATTTGAGTGGCCTCCTCAGTCGTACCGACATCCAGCCTTGATAGACAACCTACTTTCGTCCCGCGCTTCCGCCGATATAGTTGCTCTGCAAGAAGTCACAGATCACTTTCTCCCAGACTTACTCGCCAACGGAGAAATACGTCGCCGTTATCCTTTCGTCACCCATGGTCCTCCAAATCAGCCCGGCGTTGAGCCACTTTCTAGTCTTCTTAACACCGTTGTTTTGAGCAAGTTCCCACTTGAATGGCACCATCTGCCCTTTCATAGGAAACACAAGGGCTGTACTGTAGTCCGCTTTCCAACGATTGGCATCCGCGACATCAATGATGGACAGTTCAGACCTTGGATACTTGTAGGCTGCCACCTCAGTCAGGGTCTTACAGACGGCGCAATCGCTACTAAGAAGAAAGAGGTTCAAAAACTGGTTGACCATTTATCTGTCCATTTTCCACAGCACCCCTGGATTGTGGCGGGCGACTTCAACCTGGCAACTTCTTCTTACACCATTGAAGCTGCCAGAAAGAGACAGGACATCTCACTACAAACCGTTCATCATCTGCGAGAGATTGATCATATTCTCTCCGATGCTGGGTTCCAAGATACTTGGTTGGCTACCAGACTCGAGTCAGGCGAATCTTCAGACATTGTTAACGACAAGCGGAACGTCCTCGACTCTTTCCAAGGGGAACAAGGCGCAACATTTGATCCGCTGACCAACACACTGGCTTCCGAGCTTGTTGGAAGCGGTTTGAACAATCGTCCACAGAGATACGATAAGATTCTAGTCAGGGCTCATGGTCACTATCATCCTCATGGTTTCAACATGTTTGGCCAGGCACCGTTACAACAACCGGAGCGAGATGGAACGACGTACGCCAGCGATCACTGGGGCGTGCGATGTCTTTTGATGCAATCCTCCCCTGTTGAGTCATCTCATTCTTACGTGCCGGAAATGGCCATTAAAATGCAGCGACCTGTGCGGAGTTTAAGCAACGCTGATGAACTAGAGCGCTTCTTGAACATTCAGGGATATCTACCGACTGACGAGGAAAGAAGCGATAGGGTTGAGGCAATCAGATCTCTTGAGAATGCTCTTATGGATGCTACCTCTTCAGTCACAGAGACTGATGCCCGTTCTGGGCCCGTCTTAGTTGTAGTCCCGGTTGGATCATACGGCCTCGGCGTTTGGACGAGTTCATCTGATCTCGACTGTCTCTGTATCGGTTCATTCAGTTCCAAAACTTTCTTCTCATTGGCGGTTCAGAGGCTAAAACGAGCAACAACGGCAGGCATCAGAATCTTGCGACGAGTAAAAGCAAACTCCGGTTATATGCTGGAACTCGAGGTACATGGTATCAAGATGGACCTGCAATACTGTGCGGCCGCATCAATTGCTGAAAGGTATGTAAGATATGTCCCAATTGTCCAAGGTGTGAAATCTCTAACCGTTGCTCTTAGATGGCCCGAGGTCATGAAGCGCCCTGCCAACGATCCTGCCTTTGCTCTGCCTTTCCAGACTCTTGCTAAGCTCAAGCCAGCTCGCGACCTCTTCTATCTCCGCCGCTCCCTTCCTGATATGGTCCAATATCGTATGGCACATCTGTTCATCAAGTCATGGGCTCAGGCCCGAGGTATATATTCAGCCAAGTTTGGGTTTCTTGGTGGCATTCACATCAGCGTCCTCCTCGCACCAGTTTGTAAAATGCTGGCTCTTGAGAATGAAGCGGTTTCTCCGACTGTCATCATCGTCACTTTCTTTAACCACTATGCAGACTTTGACTGGAAGACTTCTATGGTATTCGATCCCTTCTTCCACAAAGGGTTGCGATACAACCGAACATTCCGAGAGCCACTCTGCTTGATTGGCTGGCACGCCCCGGCGCTCAACACCGCGCCCAATGCTTCGATTCCAACAGTGACGACTATAGCGGCTGAGTTTGATCGCGCCAACGCCCTGCTTTCTGAGGATGGCTCTACGTGGGGTGGCCTCCTCGGCGTTGAAGTTGAGAATAGTCTAGCATCACTGGGAAACCCGGGAGCCAAGGAGTTCTTACATGCATACAAGACCTACGTCAAGATTGATGCGCATTACTGGGGCCCGTCACAAGAGAAGAGTGGTCGATTCATCGGCTGGCTTGAATCACGCTGTGTCATGCTGCTAGTTGGCAAGTGCACCACTCTAATCACAAGGCGATCATCATACTGACAATCGCTACAGACATGCACAGAAAATTGAAGCATCTCCACGCACGGATTTGGCCATCTCGATTCTTAGATGTCTCTTCAGGGATCGACAACTCGGGCGGTGAATACCACGGCTGTTACCTCATTGGCCTTGCGTGGGACAGCAACGCCAACAAAGACGACGCCAAAGCAATGCGCGAGACTTTGCAAACAGTATTGCAGGAGTTTGAAGTCAGAATTCGCCGTGACGAAAAGTACTACGATGCCCAGTCCTGCTGGATGAGCGCATCTGCTGCTCGGGTCGACGAGCTTGGTGAATTACAAGTCGATCAGAGCCAATGGGGAGAGTTTGCCGGAGAAACGGATGATGAGGACTTGGATGAAGAGTTGGACGAGGAGGAAGAGGAGGACAGTGCCCAAGGAGCACTGGGAGTAAAGAAGAGTACGGCATCGTCCCATGGATCCCGAGCTGCTGTGGTGGGTAAAGTACCTGGACTGGGCAAATTCCGCACGGCCGCTGATGTGCTCAACCGTCTGCGATGGGATGCCAACTTCGATCCGAGCGACTTCATTATAGGCTATGAAGATCGCTTCCTTGGAGCTCGTGAGAGGGCCGTGGAACAGTGGAAGAGCGAACAGACGGACGAGGAGTTTATTCCTCAGCACCGAATACTCTACTTCAAACGCAGGAATGACGGGGTTATTGTGTGGGAGAGGCGGTCTCGTATTGATGACATTTTTGGCAGTGGGATCAAGACCCAAGGCTGAGACGTGCTTACCTTACCAAAGGCGCCTAGCGTACATTAAGGGTGCTCGAATCGATGAGGAGGAGCATGGATGTTGCTATGTACTAGGTAACATGTATATGGTTAATTCGCTGTTGATTGAAGAATGCCTTGCCATTATGGACAGCTCATGTCAACCAACAAGGAGAGGCCAGTTTACAGTCTTGCACGTGGTGTGCTTGAAGGGATGGAATGGTGTTGCCAACAGCTCGGAAAATAAGTTCCATGCAAGTAGGGACAAATGCTGAGGCCCAGGAGGCTCAACGAGGCCAGCGGCTTGAGCATCCATTCAAGAGCATACAAATACCAGATGATGGGTGCCACTTGCCGGGGTCCGAGAGTTTAGTTTAGCTGCCGAGTGTCAAAGTTCCAAATTCCAGGAGCTCGGGCGGATTCACGTCGTTTAGTAGCTGAAGCATATGTACGATGACGATGGCTTTAGGCGAGTGCAGCAGGTGCTATATCTGCGCATGATAATGACGCGCTACGTGGGGGGTGGGACTGTTTCATATTTCCGTCCCCTGCTCGCGCGTGTCTGAGTCCTACCACAAAACCAAGATTGACTGTCAAGCAGCATCCCATCAGCCTCACTTTCGGACCCACAGGTGAGCCCGTCGTGGTATTGCTGCGTCGGACCCCTGAGCAGTGAGCATGGCCCCAAGTATAAAGCTTCCAGAATTGTCGATCACATCCGTTCAGACAATATAAGTAATACTGTACTTTCATCTCAATCCGACTTCGTCCCATCTTCCTCGCACGAACCAGGCAAATCACCCGAGACACTAAACACTCTTCTCACCACCTTTAACATGGTTGATTTCGAAACACAGCCGCTCGTCAATAGCTGCTGTACGGCCTGCTGCAAGGCCAACGATCTCGGTACTCACGACTACTGCGGTACCTGTCCCAAGTGTCCCTCTTGAACGCCGTGCAATCAGCCCATCAGACGCTTTTGTGTAAGCCCAGAAGTACAACAGGCGACACGAGGGGCCTGAGCGACATATTCGACCATACTTCTCGTTTATTCATCGAATTTCTGTCGAATTTCTGTCGGCGTGGCGCGGGCTCGCCATGCCAGCGCTCGCGAGAGTCGCTGCGGAGTTTGAGTTTGGTGTTTCAACAAGAGCGGTGGGCTCTTGAAGCTCGAAAAATGATTGGACATGACAAGGCCAAAAGGGTTATGATTTATGAATAAATTGTTTGGCGTTTCATACGTCGTGTCATGTGTAACCAAGGTGCAAGAAATAGCTTGGCAGTCGAGATCCTCACCATAAGATTGCGGAAGTCATTCCCGACAAGCCATAAGAGAGGTCGCACAAAGGAACAAGGCTCCCACTACTTAGCCGTAGGCCGTGGATTTGTGTCCTCGAGAGTGTCTTTGTAGATACTTTCGGAAGGGCTGGGGTTGGCATATGCTTCCAGGCTGCAACCATTATCATGAAGCTAGGCTGGCAAAAACTGCAGAGATAGATGTCTTGTCATACTTGACATACTTGCCTTTGCCCTTGTCAATTTCATGGTAACGGTCCCAGAATCGCTCGTAAAGAGGCTGAAGTTTCTGCCGGATATCTTCCCCAAATATTCGTCGAACCTCGCGCTCCATGCTGTAAGATTTGTGACGGGAAACCATATCATCGAAAGCGCTGTTGAACTGGGCAAATTTCTCCTTGATTTTGTCCTTATCCTTACTTCCCAGCCCCTTGACGATAGATGTCGAATCGACAGGCCCAGAGGTAGGCCGCTGCGAACGGTTGGTGTGCACAGTATCAAACAAGTGCACAGAAAGATCTTTGCAGACATCGGTATATGCGGCTGTTGCCTTTTTGCGCCATTGGTCCAGAATGTCAAGTTTGTTTTCAAGCGGTCCCCGGAGTTCTGAATCCTGCACCATACGTCCGATAATGATGACTGTGTTGGCCATGAAAACACCAGCAACAGCTCTGCTCTTCATGAGCACCCGGGACTTTTGATCCAGGCCAGATAGGAGGGTCTCAATTGTATCTAGGCAGTAGTGGGAGAATATTTCTCGACCATCCGCCCCAATATCGAATGATGCCAAACTTGGGATTGCGTCAGTCGAGCGACCGTTATTCGCTGCATTAGGCTTCCATCCGCCATCTCCGATTGAGATCATGATGCTCGAGATTGGACGTAGGAAGTGTACCATCGTCTGCAAACGCTGCATTGTCTCTGACACAAGGGGAATCGGCGCGCCATCTGAGGGCAGCATTTGTAGGGCGCTGATCTTGCGTCTTGTTTCGTCCAGCAACTCTGCGAGTGACGACTTGGCCGTTTCTCGAACGGGCTTCAGGGCTGCAGCGAGTGATCCCTTCAATTCGCCAGTTCGTGTCTCCAGATTTCCAGATAGCGCGGATACGATCTCTGTAATTTCGTACGCCAAATAGCAATCTGTGTTCAGGTGGTTCTTAATGTGGGCGTTGAGTTCTCGGAGTGTCCGGGCCAGTTCGGCCAACGCTGATTGGCATGTGGACTGAAAGACAGCTCCCCAGTCTTCCCGTGAGAAGACACTGCACACATTGTCATATTCAGCAAGAAATAACCCCTCCATAGCCTGAGAGTAGGTTCCGACGCCGTTGGTGCCCGCTCGATAGACAGCATCGGGGCTCTTCTTTTTGGCGGTATTGACGCTTGCAGCAGCGAGATTGGCCAAGGATGCAGAAAGATAGGGGCCACGTATCTCGGCGTAGATATGGGCTAGTTCGGATGCCCCATTGTGGTGACTCTCAATCACATACGAGTAGACAAGGCCAAGCCGAGCAATCTTGTCTTGTGAAAGGGCCGGGAATGGTTTGTCTTTGGTGATGAAATGCAGTGGCTCGATGGATCGAGGGGTTTCCGTTCGAAGCAGATGGTCGAAGTGATGCTCGAGCTGACTATTTCCTGACTTGATGAGGCGCGACAAGTCCGCCATCGTTTGCTGGTTTGCGCGCAAGTTGGATGCTTGCATCTCATTCAAGGCTTTGACCATACGTTTTATAGATGCCAAGTAACTGGAGAGACCAGCCTTCTCGGGGCCGACCCGAATGATCTGCTCTTCATCGTTTTTGCTATCTGCGGGCTGGCGCAGGCGATCGATCGCAGCGAGTACAGAATCAACATCTAGCTTGAGGTTAGGTATTGGGTATCGTTCAAGACTTGCTTCACTTACTATTGCCTAAGATCTGCAGCCGTCTGGTTTCTCCGTTCAAGGGTCCTGCAACATCCTGCACACTTTTGCCGGTTGTTTCGAGTCTATTGAGACAAGACTGGATCTTCTTGGTCAATTGCGTAGTCTTCTCGAGTCGCGAGTTGAGAACGTCGACCTCGGCCCTCGCCTCTTCGTCCAAAGCGTTATGGACGTTACCAGCAAGTCCAACCGACATGGTTGAACCGAGTCGCAACTAGACGAGGTAGTGGCGCAAGCAGTAAGTACTGTAATAATGGCAGTTTGGTCGGATCATGAAGCTGAGGGAGAGGAATGGGGGAGCATGGGGATACCTGGTAGAGGTCATTACGGAAATGGGACTAGCTGCTTTAGGGGAGTATGGGGGGACATTAGCCACACTGATGTACCAGGTCAGCCACCTACATTAGTGGGACCACTTTACGCGACAGGGGACGCGTTTGGTGATTAGGGATCGCGGCAGCAATTTAGCAACCCCGAGCAACGCCCCGCCAGGTTTACTCACCCCTCGATTTCCTTTGCATTTGCATGTCTTTGCGCAAGCCGCTCATTCGTAAAGATATTGCAAATCAACGGCCACCATGGACTCCTTTATGCTTCAGGATGAAGGCGTACGCGATCGTATTCGCCAAGCCGAGGAGTTTCTTGATCCCAGTATGTCTACTGCTCATGCCTCTCACAGAGCCGTTGTTGTTGTTGTGGTTGCTATTGTTTAGACCTTATCGGTGGCTAACCCCTGGTCTCTAGATGATCCCCAAGTTCGAAGTTATCGATCAGATATTATTCTGATGCTCCAGAAGAACCAGCGCCGGTTGACCGTAAACCTCGACCATGTACGCAATCACAATGCAGACCTCGCACAGGGTTTGCTGCAACAGCCCTTCGACTTTACTCTGGCTTTCGACCAAGCCCTGAAGAACATTGTTCAGACCATCCCCCAGGCCCGACCTGACCAGACTGCAAGAGACACGGTTTACTATTGTGCATGGGCTGGTAGTTTTGGTTTAAACGCTTGCAATCCTCGTACACTGTCATCTCACCTCCTCAACTACATGGTGTCTATCGAAGGTATCGTCACACGGTGTTCTTTAATTCGACCCAAGGTCGTGAAGAGTGTGCACTATAACGAGAAGAAGGACATGTTCCACTTCCGCGAGTATCAGGATCAAACTATGACCAACGGCGTCACCACTTCGAGCGTTTACCCCCGTGAGGACGATGACGGCAATCCTCTTATTACTGAGTACGGTTTCTGCACCTACCGAGACCATCAGACTATTTCTATTCAGGAAATGCCTGAGCGTGCGCCTGCTGGACAGCTTCCTCGCGGAGTAGACGCCATCCTCGACGACGACCTTGTTGACAGTGTAAAGCCCGGTGACAGAGTTCAGCTCGTCGGTATTTACCGAACATTGGGTAACCGCAACACCAACCACAACAGTGCTCTGTTCAAGACGATGATCTTGACCAACAATGTTGTGCTTCTCTCTTCAAAGTCTGGGGGCGGTGTAGCAACTGCGACCATCACGGATACCGATATTCGAAACATCAATAAAGTGGCCAAGAAGAAGAACTTGCTTGAGTTGCTCTCTCAGTCCCTTGCGCCCAGTATCTACGGTCATGATTATGTGAAGAAGGCTATCTTGCTAATGCTTCTGGGTGGTACGGAGAAGAATCTGGAGAACGGAACACATCTGCGAGGAGACATCAACATCCTTATGGTTGGTGATCCTTCCACTGCCAAGTCTCAGCTACTGCGCTTCGTCCTCAACACTGCGCCGCTCGCTATTGCAACGACAGGTCGAGGCTCTTCAGGTGTCGGTTTGACGGCGGCAGTCACTTCAGACAAGGAAACAGGTGAGCGACGACTCGAGGCTGGTGCAATGGTCATGGCCGATCGTGGTGTTGTTTGTATCGATGAGTTCGACAAGATGTCAGATGTCGACCGAGTCGCAATTCACGAAGTCATGGAACAACAGACCGTTACCATTGCCAAAGCCGGTATTCATACCTCGCTGAACGCCCGATGCAGTGTTGTTGCTGCCGCCAATCCTATTTTTGGTCAATATGATCCCCACAAAGATCCGCATAAGAACATTGCACTTCCAGACTCTCTCCTCTCGCGATTCGATTTGCTCTTTGTCGTCACGGATGATATTGAAGATACCCGCGATCGACACGTCTCGGAACATGTTCTTCGCATGCATCGATATCGTCAGCCAGGGACTGAGGAGGGTGCGCCTGTGAGAGAACAGGGGACACAGTCTTTAGGTGTCTCTGCCGCAGATCAGACCGAGTCTCAGGGGCCGACAGAAGTTTACCAAAAGTACGACGCCATGCTTCACTCGGGTGTCACTATTACAACTGGACGGGGTTCTAACAAGAAGCCCGAGATTCTGAGCATTCCTTTCATGAAGAAATACATCCAATATGCCAAGACAAGAATCAAGCCCATCCTGACACAAGAAGCTTCTGACCGCATATCGGATATCTACGTTGGTCTACGGAACGACGAGATGGAGGGCAATCAGCGAAGAACAAGTCCGTTAACAGTCCGTACATTGGAAACAATCATCCGTCTTGCTACGGCACACGCCAAATCCCGTCTGTCCAACAGGGTCGAAGAACGTGACGCAGTTGCTGCAGAAGGCATCTTGAGGTTTGCCCTCTTCAAGGAAGTTGTGGAAGAGTCACGGAAGAAGCGGAGAAAGACACAGGCAGTTGATTTCGCATCTTCGAGTGACGAGAGCTCCAGTGATGACGATGACGAGGATCGAGACCAAGCCAATGGTACTCAGTCTAACAGGTCGACTTCGAGGACAACTCGCAGCAGTAACCGTAATCAAGCAAGCTCTTCACGCACTGCCAGGCATACCACGGACACTGCTCGGTCCAGCAGAGAACCCGACGTGCCTGAGGAGGACTCCCAGCCTACACCGCGTCGCTCTAGCAGGAGAGCACAAGACTCATCACAAACCTCATTCGCTTCATCCATGCCTTCTTCTCAGCTGCCATCTCAAACCCAGCAAGAGTCGCAGGAGGGTGATGACCTCGCCGATGGTGCAGCTGGACTGACGATCGACGACACGCCCATCAGCTCTCAGCGTCTAACCACATTCAGGACAGCGCTTGGTCAACTCCTTAACACAGATTTGTTTGATGACGATTCGGCTGAGCTTGAAGCTGTCGTTGAGGCAGTAAACGGCAAGGTTGGCAACCGTGATGGCGGTGCATTTGATAAAGCAGAGGCCACCAAGGCACTACAGAAAATGGGAGAAGCAAACCAAATTATGTAAGTTTTTTCATCTCGATTACTCATGATTAGGTCACTAACATCGATTGTAGGTTCACTGAGGGCGACCTCGTCTACAAGATTTAAGGAGGGTGCTTGTCAGTAATACCAAGGACTCGACTGGCGTTGGGGATAAACATTTGACTGCTATATGCGTCGGCGGCTGGGAATTGGTGCATACTGAATGAAAGTTGATATGGCATTAGTATTATGTAGTCAAGGCAAGCTGAGTAGCTAATGATTGATGGAAACTGAATATAGCAAATCTTCTCTATCTGTATTATTTTAATCTAGCATCGTGCATCCGGATCAAGCACATCCTTTATTCACAAACGTTCGCGAAATTCACATAAACGAGCCTCAACATTATGCCCGTTCCAAGCCTCGCGGCCGTCTGCATCTCTACCCATGGTTGGAACACCAACCTGCTCAATGGCGAAGCTCGCAGCAACAGCACCCCAGGCCACGGCATCCTCAAGACTTTCGCCTCGAGCTAGGGCAACCCCTAGGCCACCTAGGAAGGTATTCCCGCCACCAGTAGGGTCAACCACCTTGGACGAGTCTTGGTGGTAAGCCGGTACCCATTTCTCAATGCCGGGGTCAACCTCAATCTCCTCACGAGCGACAATGCCGTCCGCATCTTGGAGGAGGCCAGCAAAAAGAGCTTCCATATCGGTATCTGGCTGCAGGCCTCCTCTCACGTAGTCCTTCTTCCGTCGCTTGGTAGTCTTGGGGTCACGTCCACGTCTCCTACCACCATTCTTTGCAATATAGCATCCTTTTTCGCCAGCACGGACGACTAACGCAAAAGATTGTAGAGGCATGCTTGCCAGGAGTTGCTCGCATGCCCTCTCTACGGCGATGGTGGAAATCTCGCCCGTTTCTGGGTCGAGGCCACTGTCGCCCATAAAGCCAGCCAGTTCAGAGTGGTTTGGGCTGCATATATCGACAAGAGGCAAGCAATTGGTGCAGTTGAGCAGCTCGTCGGGAGTGCACAGATCAGGAACAGGCTCCCAAATGAATATTGGCTTGATGTACGTCTCTGGGGGGACAACCTTTTTGCGTAGTGAAGTTATCTCGGAAACGAGATCCCTGCATCGGTTCGGGGAGCAAATGAGGTGAAAAGAACGCGATTGAAGTAATGTCGGGGTAAGATCCTGAGCAGTCAAGCGCTTCTTTGGAGTTAAGTACTTGAAGGCACGTTTCTCGTCGGTGCCCTCATAGCCGTTCCAGCCCCGGGTGGTCAGTCGAAGGCTGTCATGACGAAACAGAGCCGAAGTAGACCAACTGTCGATTAGAGTTGATAGAGAGGGTGGGAAGTCTGAGCCCTGGTCCACGATCCAACCAACTGAGGCTGAAAGAGGTGGCGGAGAGAATAGACGAGCTCCAAGGGCTGAGTAGGTGCCAGCACCACCAAGGATGTCCTTTACAGGGGGTGTAGGCGGAATGAAGTCGATATCGTCTTTTAATTCAAGTCAGTTCCTCCATCGCACAGTTTTAGCAGAAAAGTCCTGACCAATGATGAACATGCCCATCGTGACAAAGTCGATGGGAACATTCTGCTCACTTGCTGACTTGTCGTCAGTTGTGACCAAAGGTGGCGCTTGGGCTCGTGCATCGTCATCTGCATCTGCATCTGCACCTGGCACTTGATCTTGAGTTTGATCTGGATCTAGGTTGGTTCCGTCCTCCACGACGGGTGCCTCGTTGCTATCAGTGGACGGTTCAAGCGTTGGCGGTTCGGCAACATCAGCCATGACGCTCTGAGGCTTGGTGGCTTCTCGCCCAGAGAGTAGCAATATCTGGGTAGTTGTAAGAGAAACGATTGTTCGATCGACAGCAGTCTTATTAGCGGTTGGCTACTCCGTACAGCTCTTTGAGATATGTACCCTGGTGGAGTTGGTGTTTTGGAGGATCAAAGGCGGATCAGATGCGCAAGATAGCCTGTGCCAATAGTGTTGAGAATTAGGGTCTAGACGAGGGCCACCTATGAGGGATATGGGCTGCCTTAGTAGGTACAGTGAACAAGGTAGGATGTAAACTGCAAGATGAGAGAGCGTGAATGCTGATTCAGGCGGTGTCTGTGTTGGGCCCGGCTGATCGGACCTGCAGTGCACGCCTACGGCAATTTTAGTCAGGTACCATCCGATTATCTTTCTAATGGTATGTATACCGGCTTTTACCTCTAGGTAGTTGGGTTCACGAAATATGAGTACACCACAATTGATACGGCGATAGTTCACTGTTATGCGGGCAGTATTTTGCTGACTGATATTAATAATTAGAAGGCTCTTTGGGCTACTCCTTTAGAAAGCTTCTGGAAGAATGGCAAAGGATGTGTTGCGTCTCCAGATCACCACGTGGCTCACACTGAACAAATAATGCCCCTGGCCGCCAACTACCTACTAACTCTAGCGAGTTTGGCGCTTTTGCCCGGTTCCGGTGCAACTGGAATGCCTGGAGAAGGCAAGCTGCTGGGGGCCCCGCTGATAGCTCAGGTTTACTTGCGATAGTTCGCGAAAGGAAGTCGTTAATACCTACATATACCAGAGACCAAGAAGATGTAATAATCCGTTTATAGGATTCATGAATTCTGAGGATAGAAGCTGGAGCACATCTAATCCCCCACTCGGCGAACTGCCTAACGTGGCAGAACAGCTCATGGATTGGGAACCATTTTTCGTTGGTGTACTTAGGAGGTACTTGCTCAGCCCAGACTTCGTGACGTTGACCAGGGTACTGTCTAAGTATGTCAGTGCCTCCCCTTAGCTGCACCTAGGTTATTCCTTATTTGGATCCTGAACCTCCTCCACCAAGCTCCAATCACCTCACCTCATCCTATCTTCATCTCCTATTGTTTGCTCCCCCGAGCTTGCTCATAACTACAACGCATTTATAACAGCATTTCCCTCAATCGCTGGGTGTGCTGCGTGCTACCGTGATATCTTCGTGCTCGACACTCCCTTTACCCGCTAGGCGGCAACCGAAGCTGATCGCCGTCGTCTTGCGCAATTCAACAAAGCAGCTACCTACGATATTCTGTTGCCTGAGCGCGTCGCTGCTCATCTGTCAGTTCGTGCGATTATATATACTAGAACTGCAGCCCACTTCCAGACACTCTGATCGATCTCTCTCCTTACTGTTCCTCCGACTCCAACTCGATACAACCGGACAGACGACTCCACGTTGGCATCATGGCTGCTAATAATCAGATGCATAACTTGACAACTCTGATCAAAAGGTAGACTCCCTCCCGCCATTGCCTTGCAATAGCATGTTACGCAGTTGCTAACCAACAATCTAGGCTTGAGGCCGCAACTTCTCGCCTTGAGGATATCGCTTCCTCTACCGGACCCCCGGCCGACGCCCCTGTCCTTAACCAGGCGATTCCTTCTCCTCCCAATCCCTCTTCGATCGCTCCTACACCTCCAGCTGCTCTCGCACCTGCTCCTGCTCCTCAAGACGCCGCTCCAAAGTCCGAACCCGCTGCGGCACCCGTCGCCGAGCCGCTGCCCGAGTCTATCGAGGAGTTTGATGCTTTCCTGAACTCTTCCGTCGACAAATATGTTAAGCTCAGCCACCAGCTTGGCGGGCTTGTCGCTCAGCAGGTGCGCGCAGACTCCTTAACCCTCCTTCAAACGGGAGTAGCAATCATGATAAGACCAGGACTGATGTGATGCGTTATTAGGCGGCGCTGGTCAAAGCCGGTTTCCAGGAGCAGCGCAAGTTCCTCTTGATATCGACCAAGGCAAAGAAGCCTGACCTTTCTGGCCCTGATCTGCCTGTGTACGAAAGCCTGATCAAGCCCATCAATGAAGCACTGATGGCTGTTACCGAGCTCAAAGACTCCAACCGACCTAGTCCCATGTATACACAGCTTAGCACTGTCTCTGATGGTATTATGGTTCTGGCATGGGTCACTGTTGATACGCGACCCTACAAGCATGTGGATGAGTGCCTTGGATCAGCCCAATTCTTCGGAAATAGGGTTCTTAAGGAGCAGAAGGATAAGTAGGTCGAAATCATCAGGTGGCTCGATCAGCTCTAACGAGGTTACCAGGGATCCCAAGCAGATCGAGTGGGTTCAAGCTTTCTACCAGATTTTCCGCGACCTCGCCGACTACGTCAAGCAATATTTCCCTACAGGCATTCCATGGAACCCGAACGGAGAATCTGCACAGCAGGTCGTCAAGTCCCTCTCCTCTACTGATTCATCGGCTCCCGCTCCTCCTGCCGCTCCTGCGCCCGCTGCTGCTGGTGCTCCTCCACCTCCACCTCCCCCTGGCCCTCCTCCTGTTCTGGACATCAAGACTGAGGACGCTCCCGCAGCTTCACCAGCGGGAGGCCTTGGTGCTGTCTTCTCGGAGCTCAACAAGGGCGATGCTGTTACCAAGGGCTTGCGCAAGGTGGACAAGTCTGAGATGACACACAAGAACCCTTCGCTTCGCAGTGGCTCAACGGTCTCTAGTAGCCAGAGGGGTAAGAGCCCTGCTCCTGGCAAGAAGCCCAAGCCCGAAAGCATGCGAATCAAGAAGCCCGCCAAGAAGGAGCTTGAGGGCAACAAGTGGACTATCGTATGTTATACTCTACTCATCCAAACATGGCATAGCTGACACCAATGTAGGAAAACTTTGAGAAGGAGGCTGAGCCAATTGAGATTGAAGCCTCGTTGACGCAGTCGATTCTCATCAGTCGATGCAACAACACCACCATTATTGTCAAGGGCAAGGCCAACCAAGTCACGGTCGAGAACTCCACCCGTCTGTCTCTTATTGTCGATACTCTTGTCTCGACAGTCGACGTCGTCAAAGCTCAGAACTTTGCTCTCCAGGTCTTGGGCACTATTCCTACTGTCATGATGGACCAGATCGACAGTGCCCAGATCTATTTCAGCAAGGAGAGCATAGGAACCAAGGTCTTCACAAGCAAGTCTGCAGGTATCAACCTCAACGTCATTTCTGGCGAGGACGATGACTACAAGGAGGTGCCTCTGCCCTCGCAAATCTGCTCCTACTTCGACGAGTCCAAGGGAGATTTGGTCAACGAAATAGTGGCTCATGCCGGCTAATTTAGACGAGAATTGGATCTGTAACTGTAGGATTAGATATCCCACCAGATTTCTCATCAAACTCGGTGCGATCTGGGTCTGTAACAGATGTGTATCTAGACTTCTAGCAATATTGGAGGTGACAAATGAACTTTGTTTGAACTTTTGATGTTTTTTTATTATTATTATTATTCGTTTGAGTCTGATATTCCTCAGTTCAGCTGTATATCCTTTCTTTCCAAAACGTGTGACTGTGTCGCTACGATATCTATACCCATCTATATCTTGATACAAAAAAAAGGTAGTCAAGTCTAGAATGTATGGCCTAGCAAATAAAAACGCCAGTCTTGAGCTGCAAGTCGCATCTATAGCCATCCACCCGTCTACCACCTTCATCTGCAGCGGCATACTCTTCTTATCTGAGGAATTTTTCTTTGAACTCTTACAGCTTGGCCTTGGGCGGCTCAATGGTAGGAATGAGCAGGTCACGCATATCGTTGGCCGCCTCGTTCAGGTAGTAACTCATACGGTCACTGCCCAGACCCTTGGACACGATGTTAAAGTTGAGACTGTTGTCATTGTTAGCGAAATGCTTTAATATGCATGAGAATGGGAACACATACCTGTTTTCGTTGATCATGTAGGCAATACCGAAACCAGCATCAATGACCTGGCTCCAGCCGTAGCCGTTGAAGAACTCAGAGCTAAGCTGAGAAGTGGACAAGTGCCATGAGCTGGAGTAGCCGTAAGCTGGGTCCTTGTAGATAGCAGGGACCTCCTGGCCGGGCTCGAGAAGCTTCTTGAGGCCGAAGAGGTGTCTGTCCACACCCTTGCCGTCAGAGGCGGCGGTGATGTACTCGACGTGGGCGTTGATGGCCTTGCGGAAGAGGTCCACGCGTGTCTCGTCGTCAATCGAGGCATCAGACATGGCCTGAACCCAAGCGACAGATTCATCAGAGACTGTGCGGCAGGTCTCGGTGCGGCCGAGCTGGAAGCGGCGCGTGGCGGCGGACTCATAAGTAGGTCGGCTCTTACCATACATCTTGTAGTAGGCAAGTTGGATGATCATCTGGACAAAGGCGTCAGGAGAAGACTTGAACTTCTTGATCAGACCCTTTCCATAGCCCTGGTAGGCCTGTACGGCAAGCTGGTGCTTGCTAATGACATCGTTGAAGTCCTTGGTCGCACGGTCAATTTCGCTCTGGACGTCCTGGGTGATCTCGAACTTGACAAGTTGGGGCTCCGGCAAGTTGGATCGAATGTTGGGATCAGAGTAGTCGAGCTTGTTGCCAAAGATGAGATCGTTGACATAATCGTTAAGGCGATGAGTGGGGGTACCGTCCATCATCGAGTGCTCGCCCATGAATCCTGAGGTGCCGTTGTCGTTGACAATGAATTGCAGGGGCTTGTCGAACCAACGGTTGGCACCATCACCGTGCCAGTATTGGTGAGCACGCTCCTCGAGAGTGACGGGAGAGGCGTCGTCGAGGCAAACGACGAACGAGGACGACTCAATTGCCTCGAGTGCATCCTTGTTCTTAGGGCTAGCCTTAAGCAGAATATCGCGGGCATCAGTCCAGACGTCTCGGTTCTCTGAGGTCAGAGCGCCAACAGCAGGGACGCGCTGGGCAAGCTCGTACACACGCTTGAACTGTTGCTCGAGTTCTGAAGTGTTAAGCTGCTTGCCGTTAACCTCATGTGGGATTTTGAAGAACTGGTTCTTGCGAATGGCGATGATGTGCTTGTTCTCCTCGGGGTTGAACTTGACGGGGTAATCAGCGGGCTTAGCCGCGACACGAGAAGCGTTGAACATCCACTTGTAGCTGTCCATGCAGATGGGCAGCTTCTTCATGTACTCTGGCTCAAGAGTGCCAGCGTCAACCTGCTTCTTGAACTCGAGTACCGAGGTCGTAATCGCAGCAGCGCGCTTGGCAGGGTCCCGTCTCCGGCGGTCGTCGCGGTGAGAGTAGAAGTAGCTAACATAAGGAACAACCGGGTCGCGGTAGGAGAGATAGGCAGCATCATTCCACCACTCGTAAATCCAATTCTTGGTGTTGGGATCCTCGCGCTTGGCCACGAGCTTCTCTTGAAGCTTCGAGCCTACGCCGCCAGGGCGCACAAACTCCTCGACGGCCTTCTTGCTGGCCTCGTACTCGCTAGCGGATAGTAGGGGATGGAGGGACTTGAGGTAACGCTTCGCGGTCTCATCGAGTGTCGGTACGGGCAGTCGAGGAAGGGAGTCTTGCCATCGCAGCATAGGGCCTTTAGACTTGTTCTCGACATAACCTGTTTGACAGCGCATGAGTATTTGAGGCCAGAACATTACGAGATCATGATCTCAGGGGATTGCGCATACCAGCAGAGGCTGCGGAGCTGTTGGCTCGCTTTGTAGGGGCCATGATGAGAGTCTGCGCCTGAATTCAGTTTGTCAGTAAAGTTACGACGTCTTCGGTGAAGAAAATTGAGGCTAGAAGAGAGAAAGAGTATGCGAAGTGACGAAACATGATATTCGGGAAACGGTCCAGGTATGAGTGGAGCGGGCCATCACAAGGAATCCCACGGACCCTGTTCCTGTTCCTGTTCCTGTTCCTGTTCCTGTTCCTGTTCCTGTCGCCCGCTCATGACTCGGCATCCATCCATCCATCCACAACTGACAGAGTATTCTCGGCCTTGTTCATAGCCCAAAGGGGACTGATAGCATGTGAAGATGCCTCAGGGGATGACGAAAACGTAGATATATGCTGGAAGGACGAGGTTCAACTTACGGCGCGTGTCTGAGTCGAGTAACGCAAGGTATTCCTAAGGGCGGAAGAACGGGCTAAAGTCAACATGGCCGACGCGAGGAGGGAATGGCCAGAGAATATAAAGGAAACGCAACAGCGAGGGTCGGAGGTCAAGGGGTCTAGTTGTATGCCGCGGAGTGGTCGGCTTTCTATATCAGAGGAGCGACAAGCGTGTACACTTAATATTTCGGCCTCGGCTCAGGTAGCAGAAAGATGGGTTCGTCAAAGTACCGACAGTGGAGGTAGGGCACAAGGGTAGTCAATGAACTAGAGTGGACGGGAGCTTGGCTAGCGGATAACTATCTCCATGAAGAGTTGTTCTGGGGGTTGGGGTTGGCGGGGGGTTTGCTTGTGACCGAAACGTCACCCGGCCTCTCGTAAACCTTGGACCGAGGTTCGACGTCGGGGCAGGGGCAGGTGCAACTGGATACTATGAGTGTCCAATGAGAGAAGAGATGTCTGCTTTGGCATGATCCACCTTCTCCGAGGCACTCGCTTGAGCCTCTTCTGGGGAAGGAAGCTATTCAAGCATCTTTTAGACTTCAAATATAAACAACACTAACATGTATTCTGGCCTTCAGAACATGCTGTCTAGCATCTATTCATTCTCTCAAGGCTGGTAACTGACTGGACTCGCAACTGAACCTTTACAACGACAACCACATGTTGTCTGTCTGCTACTACCCCGGCTTAGCTGATTCGTGGGGAAGTGGAGCAAGAATCATCATCCACCCACACTGACTCCAAGTTCCGTTGGCCCATGTCCTATGCGAGTCAAATGAATCTCGAGTGCAACTCATTTCCATCGATCGACGCAAGCAAGAGTTGCAGCTGCATATGTTGTAACAGTCGATCCGCTGGTCCGACCGAACAACACCTCTATTGTATCAACGCTGCAGTCAACAAGCAAATACATGTGGACTTATAGCTCATGCATCTCAAGAGGCAGAATTTGTACAACTATTTCTGATTGAGCATACACAGCAAGAAAGCAGACAGTAAGAAACTATCGTAATTAGATAAAACATTCCTATTCGCCCCATCACAAATCAACGGCCTAACAAAAGCCAAGCAGCAAGAAAACAGCCAAGGCATCTATACCATGTAGTAATACACCCATCCATCCACAACTGATTATGTCGACTGTACGTTTGGCGAGATGTATCCTAGCGAACCTCTCACATCGCCATTCCCAACCATATGAGCGGCTCCAGTAGCACCTTGAAGAAACTTCACTTCAGCCTTATTCCTCCCGTTGGTGCCAATGTTGCATGGCTACGGCTCAGACTGGATAACAAGAGGCATGTCGTTTAGAAGGTCAACAAACGTATTTCGATTCCTCACGCCGGCCAGACGCCCCGATATCGAACCCATAATGTCCTATGCATCATTTTTCACGAGTCGTGTATTGTGCTATTGCGTTCTCAATCCACTCTTACGCCTCGTAGCTCTTGATCTGGCCATCACTGCTGGGTGGGGGAACAGCTTGCGCTCCTGGCGCAGCCTCGAAGCTTAATCGATCACCATCGTTCATGGCTTCCTGGGCAAGTCGCGCTCCTTGCTCGCCTCCAACAGCCGCTGCCGCCTTCAGACCCTCCTGAACTTCACGTACTCTTCGTCGGAAAGCCAGTCGGTCCAGGAATAGTTGCTGTCTTGCCCGTTCAAGCTCTCGTCGCTCCGCACGGAGGACTGCCTCCATCTCGTCAAAGTACTTGAGCTTCAATTCGAGTTTCTGTAGTGTCACATTTGAGGCAGCCGAGACCAGGCGTGTCATTTCTCGCTCCTCATGTGATGCAAATCCTGCAGCCCGGGCGCCTATCGAGGCCAAGGGAATGGATGCAAGCGCGTTCGTCTTCGTTGTCGTAGTGGTGGTTGTGGTAGTGGTAGTAGTAGTTTCTTGGCGAACATCAAGGTCCATTGAGTCACCCTTAGACTTGCTCTCGCCGTTGGCTTGGGATTCATCACCAGCCTTGTCGCCGTCCAGCTGCTTGCGAAGTTTTCGCTTGAGCTCCTCGGCGGATTTGCTGGCGGCCGCTGCTGTGCTTGCTGGGTCTGCTAGACTGGCAAGGAATCCAACAACGGACATGACGGGGTTATCAACTTGGCTGAAAGGAAGCTGTCCCTGCTGGGGGCCAAGCATAGATAGTCCAGTTGGGGCGCTGATGGGAGCCTCAGAATCCAGATACTTCTCTTCGATATCTAGCTGCAGGAATTGGAGAACACACTCTTCCCGCGTGCGGGTACCAACGTGCTCTGCAATCTCACCCCAGTCGTCATCAAAGCGCTCAAGACCTTCGAGCAGTCGCAGAATCTCGGCATCCGTCCAGGGAGCATCTCGGTCGAGAGTTGATGTGTACGTGGGGTTCTCCATCTTCACATACATGTTACTCGTATGGTTGGCAGGCAGACGTCCCTCAGTAAAGCAGTTAGGGCAAAGGTCGTACTTGGCCTTGGGGTTGGTATCCGTGTGGTTGCTGTGGTAGTATATCCGGGTGCAGTCATTGCCGCACTGATGGCAATGAACTTTGGCAATAGGAGTCTTCGTCGCGTCATCGGCACCAGGTACGCCATTGGTGGTTGGTGTCTCGCCATTCGTCTTGCCCTCAGTCTTGCTGATCAGTGTGCTCTTAGCATTGGCTTCGTAGATGTTGCGCCCAATTTCGAGGTTTTGTTCTCCCTTTGCTGGAGCAGTCGCGGTAGCCTTTTGGTCAGTATCCTGGCTCTGCTTGCCTTCCAGGACTACTGGATCAGCAGAAGGCTGCCAAGCCTGCAGGCCACGAGGAGTATCGCAGATGATTTTGAAATGACCAGTGAAAGGTGGTCCAACGTGTGAAGGGCGCTGATCGGCGTCGACCTACAAGCATGTTAGAAACGTCATATTGCTACAGTCCGTGCTTCTCACCTGGTAGTTGATCAATCCCCATTGCTCCAAAAAGGCATGGACGCGCATGATGGCGCAGACGTCACCAGCCAAGTTCCTGCGACAAGCTGTCACTGTCAAATACTCAGCTGGGTTAAGGCGGTATGTGTTGATCATAAAGTCGCGGTAGTCCTTGTAGACCGCGGGGGTCTTGCTTCGGTTGCGGTTGTTGAAGAATTCAGCCATGGCCTTGCGCTCGATCTCGTGGATGGCGTTCATATCAAACCAGGTGCTGTAGCTTGGAAGGACGATCGCATGAGTTTGCGTAATAAGGTGCTCGCGAGCAGCTGACTCAACAACCTCCTTCGACTTGGTTTCTTGGGCAACGGTTCCAGCCGCTCCATCCTCCTTTGTCTTGGTCTCATCAGCCGGCGCATCGTTCATCTCTTCATCGCCACGAGCTAGACGTCTTAGCAATCTTGTCATCAAACTTCAGGCAGAATCATTACCTGGAGCAGGAGTCGTGCTGTCCTGTTTGATGTTCGATTCGGTAGCCAATCCCTCGGACATCTGGATGTCTAAATACCATAAGCGACGCGTTCAGGGTGCAGCACCGGGCTAATCGCATTGCGCACATACCTTCGCCGTCGCCCATTCCTGAATCGGGTTGTAAAGGGGGCTGCGCGAGGATGGGATTGCTGTTGGGCGAAGCACCGTTGCCGGGCGAGCCATAGTTCGCAGACTCATCCATCGTGACGATAACCGCGATCGGGAACGGACCGCGAGCGTTAATTTAAAAGAACGACAGGTCAATCGAGTGCGCGCGATGGTTGTCGCGCAATAGAACAGATGACTATTTGTCTGCGTCGTCGGGAATTCGATGGGGCTAGCGTCGTGATGTTGATGGAGTCTGGCGATGAGATGGGTCGCGTCTTGGAGAAATTTTGGCGCGAACTGACTGGCTTCAGCTCGGTGACCATCTCGACGCGCAGTTCCAGGGGGGATTATTGGGTCACGTGGTGACTGGATTAGCTAATCCACCTTGGATTCGTTCACCTCGTCGAAATGATTGGATAGGTACCTAGCAAAAATAGCATTGGGCAAGAGAATTAGAAAGTGAAAAACAAAAAAAAAAGGTTCTTTGCTTAGTTTAGGTAGAATCTAACTCATATGATATCTATGATTTTCATGATTATGAAGTAGCAAACCTAATGCATTAGATATAGTCACTTATATACACCACCTTAGTGGTACACATTTTGAGCCCGAAGTAACCTATGGACAAGATAGGCATACCTTAGTGGCTAGATAGCTTACAGGATTGCTAAGTTTGAGGCTATTTAACTAGTAATTATAAGAAGATGACCTCGTTGAAGGTAAATGTCTTCTCACATCAAAGTCATGTGATTGAAGCTGAGCCGCCTCGGCATTTCAGTCTACATGCCGCCAGTGGCCGATGGCGGCGTAGTTGACTCCAGCGAGTCAGCCGTCAACCTCGGGCCGTCACCAACCGTCGCCGACTCAATCTAGGTACATCATCATCCTCCTACCTGAACGGGCAGCTGGCTTGCCAAACAACACCAACACAATCACACCCTCACGATGCTTCCGACCGCGAGACGAGTGCTAGCAAAGCAGGCCACTGGCCTAATGGCGCGCGCCCACGCCTACAGCTTGAGCGCACAACGGCAGCGCTTGCTGTCTACCCTGGCAATTCTCGAACAGAAGGATGGGCAGCTCAACCACAGTTCATTAAGCGCATTCACAGCTGCCAAGAAGCTTGGTGGACCAGTACACGGCTTCATTGCAGGTAGCAATATCAAGCCTGTGGCAGAACAAATTGCCAAGGCCGAGGGCGTTGAAAAGATCATCGCCGTGGATAGCGGTGCATACGATAAGGTCGGTACAGTGATGTCAACCTCAAGCGCACAACACTGATGATGGATTAGGGTCTCCCCGAGAACTTTGCTCCTCTCTTGGTTGAGAACATCAAGAAGGGTGGTTACACACATGTAATTGCAGGCCACACCGCGTTTGGCAAGAGCGTAATCCCTCGAGTCGCTGCCATGCTCGATTCGCAACAAATCTCCGACATCACAGCGATCGAGAACGAAAACACCTTCGTCCGACCCATCTACGCCGGTAACGTGATCGCCACCGTCGAATCATCAGACTCGGTCAAGGTTATCACCATTCGAGGAACCGCTTTCGCTGCTGGCCCTCTCGAGGGAGGTTCCGCCACGGTCGAGGACGGAGTTGACCCCAAGCCTGAGTGTTCCGCAGAGTGGGTGTCTGAGGACTTGGCCAAGTCAGACCGTCCTGATCTTTCCACTGCCAGCCGTGTTGTGTCTGGAGGCCGAGGTCTCAAGTCCAAGGAGGAGTTCGACAAGGTCATGCTACCCCTTGCTGACGCCCTTGGTGCTGCTGTTGGTGCCTCTCGTGCTGCTGTCGATAGTGGCTACGCAGACAACAGTTTGCAGGTGGGTCAAACAGGCAAGGTCGTTGCTCCTCAGCTGTACATGGCTGTAGGCATCTCGGGTGCTATTCAACATCTTGCGGGTATGAAGGACAGCAAGGTCATTGCCGCAATTAACAAGGACGGTGATGCTCCCATCTTCCAGGTTGCCGATGTTGGTCTGGTCGGAGACTTGTTTGAGAAGGTGCCCGAACTTACCGAGAAGATCAAGAGCTCCTGAGTCGTCTATTTGCACAAAGTGTGGAATATAAAGTGATGTAATATACAAACAGTTAAAGTGCCTTTTAAGCATTATTCAAGGACAGCCAGCATGTCCTCTGTGTTGGTGAACTTTTCTCTCTCCTTGCCGCTCTTCTGTCCTCGTTCTCGTTCTGCGCGATCAATCCGTCGCCAGTCGTCCCACGCAACAGCTCGGCATGTTGTTGGACCAGCATCATGTCGCAGGCCCTCCCATCCAGTTGCGCTATTCTTATCCGAAGCATTCAGAAACTTGCCTCCTGAGAGCCAGTCATGCACAATCGCATCGCCTGTAGTGAATGCGTCCTGCATTGTAGATGCGATAACTCCAGTTGGGCCGTTCTTCACCCAACCTGCGCAGTATACTCCCGGAACATGTTCGTCATGGACGCCTCCAGCATTCGTGTCTGAAACCATTCTCGTCACCCTGCCAAGACTATCGTTGTCAACAACACCACGACGTTCGTCAAATTGAATGCCGAGCTCAGCGAAACCAGGCAGAGCTACCGATTTGTATCCCACAGAGCGAAAGACAACATCAGATGGCAGGATGGTAGTTTCGCCTGTGGCCTTGACTGATGATTTCGGGTCAAACGGCGATGCAAGTTCTGTAATATCGAACTCGGTGCTTGCTACCTTGGATGGAGCATTCTCGTTTCCGAGAAAATGTTTCGGTGAGAGACAGCTATCCAAGGACCACGCCTTCGAAGCAGACTCGGCGGGTGTTGTTGAGCCCTTGACAAGCACTTCCATCAGACGCTTCGAGGCGCGTGGCAGACTTTTGAGGTTCTCAGGTATTAGCGATTGATTGAATGGCAAGAATGCAACTTTTTTGAGGTTCATGAGTTCTCGCACTTCCTTGATGGTGAATGAAGCCTATTGAATTGGTATCAGCATTGTCCAATATCTCGTTACTATCCATGATCCATACCTGCATTGGTCCTCTTCTTCCAACGACTCGCACTCTCTTGATTCGACTTTGGGATAGTGTCTCTAGTGCCTTCTCCGTGATGTCTGTTTTTCTAAGAACATCGACATCCTCCAGAAGCATTCGCGCAACATCGAGGGCAACGTTTCCTTGGCCGATGACGACAGCTTCCTCGGCTTGACTTAGATCCACGTCCAGACTGGAACAGCCAGGAAGACCGTTATACCATCCAACAACCTCACGGGCCGAGTAGATACCGCTGAGAGTTGACTCGCCCGGGATTCCTAGTTTCTTGTCCTCCGAAGCACCATAGGCAAAGAGAACAGCATCATAATGATGCATCAAGTTTTGCAGCTCTATTGTGCAGTGCTCGGAAGAATGACCTGGGTGTCCAATAGAGACATTTCCAACAAATGTAAAATTAGGCTGTGTTGCAATCTCATCAAATTTGTCCTGGCAATTCTATGTAATTGTTGTAAGCCTAAGCGTCGGGGTCTAAGCGTATCTTGTTGTAGGGTAACCAACCTTGACCTCAGGATGGTCTGGAGCAACACCATGACGAACCAAGCCAAACGGTACTGGAAGACTTTCATACATGTCTATCTTGGCTCCTGGCATCTTGCCCATTACTCTATAGGCCGTGTAGAATCCGGCCGGGCCAGAGCCTATCACGGCCATACGGAATGGCGCATCCGGAGATCGAGTACTTTGCCGCGCAATTGAAGATGAGAAGTATCGACTAGGATAAACTACCCGGGACAATTGATGAGCCGCATTGAGACGCACGAAGCGCCGCGGTATTATTAGTGGCATCTTTACTGAGCAAATGTTTCAGGAAATGTGATAAAAACTCAAGACCAATGACTGACAAGTGACTCTTTAACCGCCCGCTGAGGAACAACGGACCTGTCCCACAAGGCCGACCATCCCCGACCCGGCGTTGGCCAGGACCCGACCTCCGTCCGATAAGGCTCCGTTGCCGTGCCAACACAACATGCACGCCTCACATCATCCAAACCAGGTTGCGTCACAGACACTGCAACGCTATTGTTTTCAGGCGCAAGACGTCTCTCGGGTCTCAATTTTCTCGGATAACAATCGCACTCTGACCACCAACTCTTGACAATATTCGATAACTTGCATTGGCTTCATTCCAGCACCAGACCTACAATACGATCAGCAATTCCAGGCAGCGCAAAACGAAGCGCACTGCGGTGCGACGACAGCCATGGCTCCGTCACAAGCGCCCTTCCTCTACAGCGCCGTCAGTAACGATTCGCGCTTCCCGGAGCCCAAGTTTGATCCCAAGGCTGTGACAAGAGCGAGTTGGACACCTCCCTCGCCGCGAAAGAAGCACGATGGACCTCTAGTTTCGTTCAACCGACACCCGGAGTGAGTAACTGCCCATTGCTTGATGTCTCTAGATGCTCGATGCTGACTGTCCTCAAGCATGCATGAGGTCCTGACCTACAGGACCAACGAGTATGCTTCCATGAGCCCACGTTCTAAGAGCTTCATCAAATGGCTCCGTCGTGTGCAAGGTGTGCTTCGAGGACTGCAGCTTGTCGCAGCTCTTGGACTGCTCGCATTGATGATTCTCATCACAAAGGTGCCTTCGCTTGAGGGATGGGTTATGAGAATTACAGTAAGATTCCTCTCTCTGAACCATTATATACTCGACTTAACTGACTTGTACCGGTAGCCTGGTATTGTGATCTTGCATTGCATCTATGGTATCTATCATCTCTCGCGTGACGCTGCCTCACGCGCGCCGGGCTCTTCAGCATCATACCAGCTTTTTTGCGGTGTCACTGACCTCGGCGTTGCGCCATTATACGCCTTCGGCGCTTTGTCAGTGCGTACAAAGAGTGAAGCTTGGGTAACACGCTTGTCGGACCAAACCCTCATGGACACCTTCAAGCCTGCCGCTTTCTACACATTCGTCTCAGCCGGCGGCCTTCATCTGATTACTCTGGCAATTGCTGGCTGGCTGGGCTACATGTTCCGCAAGATCAGCATGATGCCTCCTGACATGAACCCCCTCGAGAGCCATCTGACAGCTCGTCCGAAGCACAAGAGAAACAAGTCATCTGTAGTTACTGCTAGCACCATGGACAGCGACCACCGCCTGTCCACGCCTCGAAGCGCTCGACGAGAGTCCCTCGTGCCTCAGGAAGGTATTCACGACGGTATCGAACCACCGCGCGCAGTCCCCTTCAGCCATACTCGTACCGGATCGAGTACCACGCTCGGAAACAGAGACTCTCGTACCCAATTCCCACCGAGTCCACAACACCAAAGAGCTCCCGCAACTCCTCGTCGTGACCGTCGTGACTCCGCTGCCTCAAGGGCGACAACACGTACTTCCGCTACTCGCTCGATCTACCACGATGCGTACAGCGAGATCCCTCTTGACGAAGAGACCAGCTCACGCCCACCCAGCAGCTACAACAGAAACAATCAGCCTCGACCAGCTAAATTTACCGAAACCTGGATGCCCACTGACTCGCTCATTTCTCGAACCAACCAACGAAACCGTGAAATGGAAGTAGCAAAGACAAGTGCCGCAGACCGCGAGAACAGGTCATACGAAGCCTTGGCTCAGCGGTACGCTCACGACGATTCCGATTCTGAATACGGCGACGAGAACGACCCCTCGTATGACATGGGCGCTGACGGCGATGATCTTCGACCTCACCCTCTTCGTCTGAACCCTCCAGCCTCCCAGCGGGAACGCACCTCTCCTCCGCGAGCCAAGACGCCTTACTTCCCGTTCAAGGACTCTTTGACCGAGCTAAGCTTGAACGCAAGACGTGTGAGCGCGAGCAGGGACATCGCCGATGAGAAGCCGGCGTTGGCGCCTCGGAATCGACAGAGCTCTATTCAACCAGAGGCCGATTTCTTCGCCAAGTCGTACGGCGAGCTCAAGAGTGCGACTCCTCCTGTCATGATTGGCAATAACAACCGTAAGGTTTCAACCGGCAACGACTATAACCAACATGCCTCGCCTGCGTATGGGCGACGCAATGTTAGTGGCAAGATGGCAGAGGAGGGACGAGCGGCAGGAAACCGGTTTTCCTTCCTTGATGGACGTAATCCGCTTGCGGAGAGGAGATGAGATGTGCTTTTGGAATCATATGTTTATGGATGTTTTGTGACGAGTTTAATGTAGGACACGGTTGGGTTCGATATCCTGGGTTTGGACAAGGTCTCAAGGCGGAGATGGCGCGTTTATGGAAATATGTAGTTTAGGTATCTAGTTACTGTGTTTGTAAATACCAAGTTCTGAATTATACAATTGTCTCTACTATGTAGTTGGGTTATATGAATCATTTACCACCCATGTACGATTGCCACGAGATCGATGAGCTTTGAGGATTATCATCCCTCCATCCCTTCGCATCCCAAGAGTCTAGTTGGCACAGATGTCTCATCGTCGGGCGGCCATGTGGACAATTCCAAGGCTTGTCCAACTCTGCCATATGACGGACCAGCGTCTCCATCTGCCCATGCGTCAGGGCCTTGCCAATCATCACACTACTCCGACATGCTCTCGAGGCAAACATCTTCCTCACTTTCGACGGACGGGGAATATGTTTTGACTCTGATGACTCTTCACCAAGCAGTGCTATCAGTTCCTCAAAGTCAGTAAGTGAAAATGTTACCTCACGACTCATAGGAAGCGCCAGCACTTCGCAACGCGAACCCACTGGCTCATCTCCGCTCATATCGACATGAACTTTGAACCCATTGGCCTCAATCGCTGGAATGTTTTGCAGCACAATCTCTTCTTCGAGGGCTGTTAACTCAAGACGTTTCGGATGGACTAACCGCTGAGATTGTACTGTCTGAATCTCCTGCAGTCGTTCGAAGTTGTATTTCTCGTCCGTTGCATGCTGGTCAATGATAAATAATTCGTCCCTTTCAGCTACTTCGAGCTCTTCATCTGACTTTGCGTTGGCTGGACGACTTGCGATAATGAAGCCCATGTTAAACTGCCCGGCTATCCTCATTTTCAAGAAGTCCTTCCGAGCTATGGTAAGAGACAATTTTTCTTCCGCGTTAGCTGCGGCAAGATCTGTCATATCATCATCACCGGCAAGAGAGCCTTGACTTGAGATAAGCCCATTTGCCCAGCTAGTCATCCCTGATCTTATAAGGGTTTCGTCTGTTCGTAGATGTTGGAGTAGCTGTGCAGTAGACTCCCTCTTTCGTACACTAGCCTTGAGAGGCTGACTCTTCTGTTCAACTGCAGTAGCTTCGCCGGGTGTAGGAGCATGAAGGTTCTCCGGCGTCACATCTGCTTGTTGCTCTTCCTGTCTCTTAGGTTCTGTTGATGGTGTGGCCAGTACATTGCCAGAGTCTCGCTTGCTAGCTGCATCTGATACAGCGTCGTCCTTATCATTACCTTCATCATCGGAATCTGGAAGTGCTTGGATGTCATCAATCTCATCGTCTGAATCTTGGCGAACGGGGTCCTTTCTGTTTGTTGTTTTACTCCCGGCCCCATACGCTTGAGTAAGACGACTCCCAAAGGAGGGCTTTGGGTCGTCGACGTCCATATCGTCCTCAGAAGCGTTTCCGGCGCCTTGCACCATCTCATCACCAATAATGATTGTGGCAATCTCCGGTGTTGCTCTTCTTCGAGGGGTCTTTAGGGGACTGGCTTGTGTGCGATCTTCCTGCCCGCGTCTCAAGGGTTTCGTAGCAGGTATTTTAGGTTCACTCTCGGCTGCAACTGGCGAGCTCGTTGTGATAGCAGCGGGCCCCTCCTTTACAATGCTCTTTGCTTTCAGCTGCTTGTTGAAGTCACGAACAGGCAGTGGCTTCTCAGCATCGTTCTCGTCGCTCTCGGACGGGGGCGAAGGACTCCTGACGAATAGGCTAGGCTCGTCTTGCACGGTAGATTGTCCAGCTGGATTAGAATTGGTCGTAGCCTGGACAGTAGTCGGGACTGTTTCACTTCTGCTACCAGGTCGTGAAGTCGCTCTCCTTTCAACCCAGCCACTTATCAGATTTTGGCCACTAGTATCTTTCGATAGTGATCTGGACCCGCCAATTCTCCTTGCAGCACCTGAAGGTACCTTCGAAAGAGGGGTATCTTGATCACTTTCATCATCCGAATCCGAATCATGGTGAGAATTGTCATGAGACTTTGTAGGAGTGATGGATGGTGGTTTAAAGGGTGTATTGTTCTGCTTCTCAGTGCGGCTCTTGAATGACATAAGCTGAGAGATAGGAACTGAGTAGTCTTGTGAATCGAACAGGTTTGTAAGAGACGTGCGCAGATTATCGAGGAGTTCATTCTGGTCGTGCAATAGAATACTCCTCTTGTCTGGACTAACATTAACATCGTACATGTAGGTATCAAGCTGAATGTCGGCTAGAATGAATGGAGCTTGGGAGTTGTTGTATGATTTATACACTTCGTTGAATGCCTTTGCAAATTGGGGCAACCCGCAAGGCCTTCCATTAACAAAGAACATCTGGCGATCAGGCGTTTGGCGTCCATCGCCGTGAGAAGGTCGTGAAACATGGCCTACAATACGGACTTCTTTTGACGCAGATTTTTGTTTGTGATCAATTTGTAAAGACGGACCGGCTGTAGAAGGTTGCATTTCGAAAGTTAGATCTAGGGGTACGAGGACTGTCATGGTCTTTGCCCCAAATATGTTGATGATGTTTTCCCTTGTCGTGGGATTGCCTTTTGTCGAAAATAGATGGATTCTTTTCCCTTTGGTTGGCTGTTGAGAGACAGAAAACTTGAGATTGGTCTGGATGCAGGCATATTGATTGAGGAGGGCGATGACTTTATTCCATTCTCGTTTGATATTCCGTTCCAGCTCTCGTCGCCGGACTGGCAGGTTATGAAAGAGGCGCTCAACCGAAACAGTAGTGCCTTTCGAGGCTGCAACGACTGAAGTCCCGCGAAGTGTACCAGAAGGCTCAAAGCTAAGCTTGGTCCCCTTAGGAGCCTCGCCTTGCTGACATGTCGTAATGGTAACAATGGATAAAGCACACAAGGATGCTAGCGCTTCACCACGGAAGCCAAATGTTTGTAAAGTGGCTATGTCCGAATAGGAAGAGAGCTTTGACGTGTGATGCTTGAGAGCCACTGAGGGATAGTTGGCAGGGGCAATGCCAGCTCCATTATCAGCCACCTCGATAAGATCAAGTCCTTGGTTCTTGAAGCGAACATCTGTAGATTTGGGGTCAGAATTTATGGCGACAACTACTGATAGGGCGATGAAGTAAGAGCTTGTGGTACCTACCTATGCTTGTTGCACCAGCATCGACGCTGTTCTCGACCAGTTCTTTCACGACAGAGCAGAGGTCAACAATGACTTGACCGGATTGTATTTGATGAACCTAAGTAAGTTAGATAAAGAGCATATGTTGGAATGCATGGGAACGAACTGTGCGCCCATCGATTTGCTTTATAGTAGCCATGGTGATGATTCACTTGAAGTTTTGACAACACGATGAGGGGGCGGCTAAACCCTTGTGAAACTATGATGCCAGCACCATCTGTGAGATGGTGGTGACCTGGGATGGCTGGTCGGGACTTGAAGAACCTGCAGCTGAATTATCAGAATCAATCTGCAGTATTTGTTTACTCCATCTATTGTTGGAGCTGAGCTGCCAACGTGAATGCAAGTCGGATGAAGCACTAACAAGGGTCAGAAGTGGAGACAGCATAGTAGGTGTAGCTAACACTGTACGGATGAAAGCTTAAGTAATTAACCGTATATTCTTATACCGCGTTAACAAATAATGCTCGCTAGCAAGCGAAGAGGCAAGCAGTAGTATGTAGCAAAGAGCCAGACACAGGAGCTTACATCGGATTTATCAATGCAACGAAGCGGAAGCTTCGGCCTATTAAAATAAAGATTGACACAGCGTGCCTGCATTGAAAGGGGTGACACTGCACTGAAAAGATCCGGACAAGCTCAGTTTTGTACTCCGCACAGGTTGCGCAAAGAAAGACATGAATTTTCAAGCATCCCGCTAACGGTTGAGCTGATCCTAGGGCAAAAGTCGGGTATAGATATGAGGATATAAGTGTTCAGTCATGCATGGTTCAATGGCTAGTAATCTCTGGCCAAACTACTAAGGCAGCACAGAGACAGCATGCTCATCAAAGGTTAACGACCAAACGGTATTGGGCTGAACGTGGAAAGCGATAAAGTCTGTGTGTTCCCAGCCACCAGAATTTGACAGCCTACTTTAATATTCAAGTCTCACCAAGTATCGTGGCGTGTGGTCAGAGAGCTAGCCCGTGATGGAGCAGAGGACGTTGGTAAAGCACCCAAGACTCAGCCCCGCATATGAACCACACCGGCCGATCGTGCGTCCCGTTTTCGATTCTGATGGCCTTAAAGACGTTCAACTTTCCACGCTTTTGGTTCGGGTCCAAGGAAGCTATCGCTGGGCCAAGGCGGAAGACGCGCTTGACCGGCGCGCTATCTATACCTAACCCGGAACTAAGAAGGGAGAGGCGTTGGCGCCAGTGAGCCAGAATGGTGCGGTAAACACATTTATCAGGTATATGTGAGCTCTCAGACAGTTTTTGGTCTTGATAGGTGACGCAGTCGGCTCTTTTGAAGTAGTATCGGTCTCCAGGTAGCCAGCGCATTAACTTGGCATGACGCATAACTGACCTATATATCAGCACATGTCAGTTATGAAAGAATCATCATGTCGAGTGGTTTCACAATTCATCACTACCTACTTATGCTGACGGAAAGGCACAGCGAAAACGATCTCAGCGTAATCAAATATCTGCAGGAAATCCCTGCGAACAAGGTAGTGAGTGACAAGATGAAGATGCGATACTACGCAATGACTAATTAATTCCCTGTCAAAGTGCTTATTACTTGTTGGGGTTTGCCTATGTCTTCCATGTCAGTTTTGATGTAGAAAGCGAAAATTATTGGATGCCAATGGGGACCAGCTTCTCCAAAAAAAAAAAAAAAGTGTGGCGCTTAACCGATGTAAAGAAAGGCCTGGAGGAAAAGTAAAAAAGGGGAGACCAACGCTAAGTGGCTCCTCGGGCTCGGCTGATAAGTCAGAGAAGCCATCAACATCCAATTTCCCATCCTCATTCATTGGCTTCAGAAGGGACCGGGAATCCTCATGCCGCATGTATTGAGATCTCTACCAACATCATCTTTGCTCACTCGCTCGCTCGCTCGCTCGTTTCTGCCGTTTTTTATTTTTCGCTGTCTCTAATATCGTGGTCCCTTGTTTGTAGCTGCCGTTGACCACTGGAGCTTAATCAGTCGTTCGTTCATTGCATGGCCAAGGCCATCTAATTGCCAGCACAGGTCAAACACCACCCCAGTTGTATCTTGCCGCAAACGGGTCCTCTCCTGTTATCGCCTAACTTAACAAATCTCAAATGCGATTGCGCCCTCACCGACCCTCATCACATCCCTGCTTGCGTTCGCCTTGGTCGTCTCCCCAAGCTGCGCGCCAGCCTGGCTAATCTTCCAAGCGTCCTTGCTTGATCTGATTCTTGGCTTTGACCTCGTCCTCTCCGCTTCGATCTGACCTCGCTTCCCCGACCTCGTTTCTTGGTCTAAAGATCGCCGCGACCCTCACTTCGACCTCGTCGACTTTCCTTTTGCTCTTCGATACCGATTTTGTCTCCCTTGGTCCAGGCTCGCGGCGAGTCTCAACGCGCCTTCTCCATGAAGAGGCGCTCCTCCGGGTCGGCCGATGACGGTGATCAAGCCTCCCTCGAGTCCGACATTTCCGACCCTGATCCCAATTCCAAGACGCGCACATCACCTACACGAGCCCGACGCCCAAGCAGTCTCAATTGGAAGCCCTCCAATGGCAGAAATGGCCATGCTCACGACGAGCCTCAACCGACGACCTCCCTAAAACCCACCTCTCTCGCGGCTCCATCCACTCCCGATATGGCTCTCGCCAGGACACCAACTCAGTCCCCCTCACCGAATAGACGGACTCGTCTGCCGCGCTTCTCCATCATTGTCTTGCTTACTTCTGCTCTGGGTGTTGCACTCCTCGCTAGCATTCTCAGATCTCTCGTAACCCGACAACTCGACCCCAAGGGATGCCGCATGTCCTACATGCGTCCCTCATACGTGCGGTTTACCGAATTCGATACTGAACATACGCGCTTCGCAACCAAGTATTCATTATACCTCTATCGGGAGCAAGGTATCGAGCCCGCGGACAAGGTATGTCCTCTCGTTTTCATCCTCTAACTTAAGCTTTAAGTTGCTGAGCTTAACATCAATAGCTTCTCGGTATCCCTGTCTTGTTCATCCCCGGAAATGCAGGAAGCTATAAACAGGTCCGCCCCATTGCCGCGGAGGCAGCTAATTACTTTCACAACAATCTTCAGCACGATCACGATGCTCTTGATGCCGGCATCCGGAGTCTTGATTTCTTTACCGTCGATTTCAACGAGGATATCACGGCATTCCATGGCCAGACACTACTCGATCAAGCCGAATATCTTAATGAAGCTGTCCGCTACATCCTTTCGCTTTATTCCGATCCTCAGCGCGTCTCTCGAGAGGGCCATCTCCCTGATCCGACATCGGTTATTGTTTTGGGACATTCCATGGGCGGAGTGGTCGCGAGAGCCATGCTGGTCCAACCTAATTACCAGACAAACTCCATTAACACCATCCTTACCATGTCGGCACCGCATGCCCGTCCTCCCGTCACCTTTGATGGGCAGATAGTCCAGATTTACGACGAGATTAATGATTACTGGCGCCGGGCATATTCTCAAAAATGGGCCAACAATAACCCTTTGTGGCATGTTACTCTGGTCTCAATTGCAGGTGGTGGCTTAGACACGGTAGTGCCATCAGACTATGCGAGTCTCGAGTCCTTGGTTCCTCCGACACACGGTTTCACCGTCTTCACAACCGGCATCCCGACGGTATGGACGAGTATGGACCACCAGGCCATCCTTTGGTGCGACCAGTTTCGTAAGGTGATTACGAAAACACTTTACGACATTGTCGACGTTCATCGCGCCTCACAAACAAGACCACGCGCCGAGCGAATGAAGACTTTCAAGAAGCGATTCTTGACGGGAATGGAGCCTACGATGGAGAAGGATTTGCCCATAACAGAACCAACAACTCTTCTTACTTTGAGCGATGATTCGAATTCAATTCTTCCAGCCGGACAGCGACTCATTATCAAGCAGATCGGCCAACAGCCGAAGCCACAAGCTCACTTGATGCCTATTCCACCTCAGGGTTCACCTGAAGCCAAACGCTTCACTGTCCTTACGGACGCTTCTCTGGATGAGGTGGGTGAAAATGGCAAGCTGGAAGTGCTATTCTGTAGCGTATATCCGTTCCAATCTGGTCAGGCTACTTCGCTATACCCCTTTCAAATCGATCTTTCCAACGACGACAGCGGCTCGACAAGACTTGCCTGTAAGAACGCAGCGTCGGACCGAATCCTACTACCTGCGTCTACCTCCTCGTCCAAATACCCATTCTATCTCGATCGCGAGCGAGAGATCATACCGTTCTCCTACCTTCAGTATGATCTTGAGCAACTTGCTGATCATCAATTCGTTGCTGTCATAGAAAAGGCTGCTTCCAACACCCATAGCTTCCTGGTTGCAGAGTTCAGCGACCAATCTGAGTACTCAAAGAAAGAGGACATTGGGCTTACTGAACTCCTTCTTTCCGGCGTCTCCTTGGATCTTCCTGCCAGTCGCCCAATGACAGTGGAAGTCAACATCCCCTCCTTGCAATCAGCTCTTCTCGCCTATAAGCTGGAAATCACAAACCCCAATTGTCAGGCTGCCGACGCTCTTTTCAGCCCACTTGTTCGACAATATCTTGAAGAACCATACGAATCCAAGTTTTTTGTCAACGCTCGATCAGCCGACGTTAGTCTTCATGGCGTCGCGCCCTACTTGCCGCCAGCCTTGAAGCCTCGGACTGAGAATGGTCTCACATTCCAGCTCTGGGCGGATCCATCCTGCGACTCGAGCATCCACCTCGAGATCATGCCCGACTTTTGGGGCAGTCTTGGCAAGCTTTATATGAGATACAGAACGGTCTTCGCTGCTTTTCCCATGTTGACGGTTGCTCTTGTTCTACGCAAGCAGTTTCGTGTTTACGACAATTCAGGAGTTTTTATCTCATTCTCCCAGAGCCTGGACCTGTGCTTACGGCAATCGATACCCCTATTACTCGTGTCGTTGACACTTCTCTCAATGTCTTTAGAGGGAGTTCCGGTTACATGGCTAAGTAAATGCTTTAAACAGGCTCAAGTAGCTCCCGCAAGTATCGATTTCCACCGGCATGATATTCTTATTGGGACCGACGACCCCTTTTTCTGGTTTCTTGTTCCCCTGATTGGCGTTGTCTGTATTGGCGTCTGCGCTGTGGTTCATTACCTCACCAAAGCTCTTACACATATACTTGGCCTGCTCTACTTGGTACTGAACCTGCTCCCCCTATCGGCTACAACAGAAGATGGAGGGCTCACGAGGACGCCTGCGTTCGTTCCATCGACTCCAAAGAGACGTATGATCACCACGGCGATCCTCTTATTCCTGGTATGGACATTTATTCCCTACCAATTTGCTTACCTCGTGGCATGCTTGGTACAGCTCTTTACCGTGATACGGGCTCTTCGCATCAACAATGCCAACCCTTCGGACGCGAACTCGAATTACTATCACTATGCCCACTCGATCCTGCTCCTCATGCTTTGGATTCTCCCCATCAACTTACCCATTTTGGCTGTCTGGATTCGAAACTTGGCCGTTCATTGGCTCACGCCATTCTCTTCACATCATAATGTTCTTTCAATAATGCCATTCATCCTACTTGTGGAGAATTTGACGACAGGAAAGATGGTACCTCAGATGAGCAGAGGGTTGGGTTATATCACCAGTCTGCTTCTATTCGCCACTGCCCTGTACGCCGCGGTATACGGCATTTCTCATGCTTATATGCTTCACTATCTGGTGAACATTATTGCCGCTTGGCTGGTCGTATTGCATTCGACCAACGACTCTTTCTCCCTCAGTGGGTTGGGTGCGATATTTGAAAGTAATCAAAACGAAGATCGAAAGAAGCCCAAGACCGCTCGATGAACCTGGATGGGCAACTAAAATCCTTCCGGGTACTGTTTTATACCATGCCCTGTTACGAGCACTTTTTGTGTACACCATAGCGCAGGCTATCCCTTGTTTCCAACGACAGGACTCAATCATTTGCCGGACCATATACTTCTTGTCAATTCCCACGGGTGGTAATTTTCTTGATCGGCTTTCAGCGCGGGCTTGTCCCGGTAATACCTATTTATTTCTGCATGGTTCTGAGATCAACGCCTCTCACCCGAGGAATGAGGGCGTTGTGCACCCGTTGATGGTGTCAGTCCACGATATGAGCATTTTTCGGCGTTTCACTGGTAGATGGCATGATAAAGGGGACATCGAGGAAATACTGGCTCCGCATTCATGGAGTCCAAGTACTCGCCTCCCGTGTTACTTTTGGTTCTTGTTCAAACCTTGTCATTCTCGGTAATGGCATGCATGATGGATTGATTCTAATGTCGCGTGTCGTTCTGGCAATTGTAAAAGTCAGGCCTTGGATATGGAAAACGAGACCTCGCTGGACATGGAATAACTATAATTCATTGGTATATAATCTGATAATTAGACTTTCCTCATGGACAATCTTTGAAAGACGTTACCCAGAGTCTGCTAGACGTCAGTCTGTAGTCATCTATGATCCCAATTGTAAACGCCCCAGAAACCAACTACGTTGCCCAGCACCATTCAAAATGGTGATGTGCTTTCTAAGTGGATGTTGCTCGATCAAAGACAGGCTATACTTTTCCAAGTTTGTGCCATAGTTTCAAAAACCACTAGTCTTCCTCCGCGCCCTTGTCCATTTCCCTCAGATGCTTCTGGTGTCGGTGACGGATCGCCCAAAGAGTGATGCCAATACCGGCAGCACAGGCGATCAAGGTGACCCAGTAAGCTGAGCGATAGCACTCGAGTCCGTCGAGGCAGGACCGCTCGCCGGCAGGACCGACAACGCTATGTCGGTCGTAGACTCTGCCGTAAAAGATGTTGAAGATGTTTCCCGAGATAACAGGGGCCATAGTCAAGAAGCCCCAGTTCTGGCTCAGTCCTCGAACGCCAAACGTCTCAGCAAGAAGAGACGGAGAAACACCAAAGAGGAACCCATAGGCGAGGCCTGAGGGACCGGAAACCAGCCAGAGCAGCTTTGGGTTATCGATGTTCAATGCAAATACTTGGGTGACGATGGAGATTGCGCACGCGACCACAAGACACCAGAGCCTGCTGGCATGAAGTCGGTTGACTAGGAAGTCAGAGCCAACGCCTAGAGAAACAGTAAGATACTATGAACATCATGATAGTCAGCGACTGACTCACCGCTCGATAGTCTACCCAAAAAGCTGCAGATAGAAAGAGTCGACACATGCATCTGCTGTCGATGAATAAGAAAATCGTCTGTGACATTCTTGTCATAGTGTTTCCAAAGAGCCTTAGTGTCGTTGCCAATGTTGCTTGAGACATGGTCAGCTGAGCATTTCCCCAAAATCATGATAGGACTCTATACTTGATGGTCATGAGGCCCACGCCGGCCAAAATACCCATAATGACAAAGAGGTGCCAAAAACTGAGGCTGCGCACGAGGGCAAGACCTCGGATGTCTACATGTTGACGTCCGTCGCTATTAATATCATGATTTCCTCGAAGGGATTGTCCAGCTCGTGATGAGGGACGAGATGTCAGGGGAGACGTCTCGCCAACCTCGAGGTCCTCGGGATTCTCGGGGGTGCCCACAAGGCCAAATTCAGGCGCGAATGGAATTCCGGGAGAGGCCGTCGGATCCGGGGCGGCGGAGGATGAGGATGGTATAGCAGCGTAGGAGTTGGTGCGGGTGCTGGTGATAGTGCTATTACTATTGGAATTAGTTAACATACCGGGTTCATCGTTCGCTCGTGAGGAACGATAGGGCTTTGGCTCGTCCGAAGAGCCAGGTCGAGACTGCTGGGATGAGCTGGATGGAAGATTTTGGGTGTCGTCTGACACGGGTACGGCTTCATAGTCGGATTGGTGATGGACCTTGAGGAAGAAGAAGCTGCCAAAGGTAAGGCCAAAGGTTCCCCAAGCAAGGAGTTCGAGAAAAGCACTAGGGTCTCCGGGGAAGAATACAGCGCCAAGAAAGGAGAAGAAGAAGGCGCTGAGACCAAAGGCGGCCAGAGGGAAAGCCGTGGCCGTTCCTCGATGCTGGGGCCAGTTGAGGGCGGATGTCTTAACGGCGGCAGCAAAAGCCATGCAACCACCGAGACCGGTCAAATACATGAAGAGGCATAGCAACAGTACTGATCCAGAGGCACGTTGATAGGCCTGGTGAAGCGGAAAGTAACCAAGGAGCATAAGAAAAGCTCCGCCAAGGACAGCAGGTCGAGGGCCGCGATGGTCAACGAATATACCTACGGGAATTCCCAAGGTGTACATGCCCAGGTTGCCGGCCAGACCGATCAGGTTGCTCTCTGTAGACGACAACTTGAGTCGTTCAGCGAATTGCGGAGCCCAGGCCGAGTAGACATACTAGCGGTCTTGTTAGAGATACAATACTGCAGAGAACATAGTGTATAGTTGAAGGGATGGGAACCAACATTGGTGCCACAAGCCAGGGATAGGAGAGTAGCAGCAACGCTCGCGATAACACGCGCGTTGAAATGGCGTTGCTGCTGGTCCTGATGCATTGTGGCTTACAGGAGAACAAAGTAGCTAAAAAAAAAAAAAAAAACAGAGTCGAAGAGCAAAATCGGTGAGGAGAGAGAACGCTTGCTTGCTTCTATGACGATCAAGTTAACAACATTAGTAGACTAGTAAGGATGCTGATGCTGGCTGATACAGTGGGACAAGATTAAGGAATTGATAACAGAGATAAGTAGACAACTACTAGCGAGATCAAGATCAGACAAGGGAGTTCTTAAATGATGTTAGACTCCTTAGGTAGCACACGTGGCTGTCGTTGTATCGGATATGGATAAGAGGAATGGACACTATGGAGCATCTCGTGCTCGCTCTGAGGGAGGAGGAGTTTGATAACAGAGGCGCGCAATTCTCCGAACGCGGAGATGGTCCCGAGACTGGCCCTTGTGATTGATTTGATTTGATTAATGTTGGAGAACCGAACCCCGGATCAAGGCAGATGCCGGGTCATTCGCCGGCATTTTTTCTGATTGCACCGCCTCAGCGGAATTGAAGCATTAGCCACAGATCCACTCCGCTGTTCGGACATCGACGTAATGGAATCTCACGTGGACAAGCCTGATTGTAGCCTCATTCCCTCCTCTCCACCAACATCGAATCGTCGACTACGAGGTTAGGCAACGATATTGCCAGTCAAATACTCGACTTGACTCGGAGCTCTGTAGTTGACCACTTACACAGAGTCATCTGGTCCAACAACATACAAATCAGAACTCAATCCTTGTGAACTAGACACGACCAGCCTCGTCGCGCGCCGTCGCAATGGGTGCCCTCTTGTCTTTGCCGCTTCTCGCGGTGCCGAGCATCAGTACGGTATGTTAATCCCCTCTCTTGATCCCACTACCCACCAGAATTGACGTCTCACCCAGGTTGTGTCCTTCGCTGCCAGCTGTTGCGGTGCTGCGACCTGTTCCATGGTCTGCAGCGCCTGTGGCAAGTGCGGTAATAGTGTCGCAACTCGTATCGCATACGCGCTCCTCCTCCTCGTTAACTCGATCATCGCCTGGATAATGCTCACGCCCTGGGCGATCAAGAAACTCCAGAAGCTTACGCTCGACTATGTTACAATCAATTGTCCGACAGGCGAATGCCACGGCTGGTTCGCCGTCCACCGAATCAACTTTGCGCTTGGTCTCTTCCACCTCATCCTCGCCGGCTTGCTCTTTGGTGTCGCGACATCGAAAAACCCTCGTGCTGCTATTCAAAACGGTTATTGGGGCCCCAAGGTCATTGCATGGCTCGCCTTTGTCGTCCTCTCCTTCTTGATCCCCGACAACTTCTTCTTGTTTTGGGGCAACTACATCGCCTTCGCCGCCGCCATGTTATTCCTCTTGCTCGGCCTTATCTTGCTCGTCGACCTTGCTCACAACTGGGCCGAGTACTGTCTCGCACAAATCGAGGAAACCGATTCCAGAGTTTGGCGATTCGTTCTAATTGGTTCAACTTTGGGAATGTATATCGGCTCGCTTGCCATGACCATTGTCCAGTACATCTTCTTCGCTCGCGGCTCCTGCTCGATGAACCAGGCTGTTATTACTATCAACCTCATCCTATGGCTTGCAATCTCCGTCATCTCTGTCAACCCAACCGTTCAGGAATTCAATCCCAAAGCAGGACTTGCTCAGGCCGCTATGGTGGCTGTTTACTGCACATATCTGACCATGTCAGCTGTATCTATGGAGCCTAACAATGAGTGCAATCCCCTTAACAAGGGACAAGGCACACGAACGACTTCGATTGTCATTGGTGCTATTGTCACTCTACTCACTATCGCCTATACTACCACTCGGGCCGCAACTCAGAGCCTGGGTCTCGGTAACTCGAACGGTATTCAGCTGCCCGAGGATGATGAGCACGGTCTGGTAACGCAGCAGCCGAGCGCTCGTCGTGAGATGCGAGCTGAGGCTCTGCGCCGCGCCGTCGAAGAAGGTAGTCTGCCAGCTGATGCTCTCCTGTCCGACGATGACGACAGCGAGGCCGGCGACACTCCCAAAGGAGACGACGAGCGAAACAGGACTCAGTACAGTTATACCGTGTTCCACATCATCTTCTTCTTGGCAACGGCTTGGGTGGCTACCCTGCTCACCATGAACTTTGACGAGTCCACCAAGGACGGCGATTTTGCGACCGTTGGCCGCACCTACGCTGCAAGCTGGGTCAAGATTGTCAGCGCCTGGGTCTGCTACGGCATGTATACATGGACGTTGGTGGCGCCTGTTGTCCTTCCTGACCGTTTCGACTTTTCTTGAGCTCGCTCGCATATGCATACATTTGGTGGGAGTTTTTGAGGGAGCGCTTGTGTACACTTTTGTTAGCCAGACTGTCAGTTACTTAGTTGTTTGCCATACGAATATCCAGTCCTTGCATTTAGATTCCAACTTAGATCTAGAGAATGCTCCGAACCGTGTCACTCAGCGCGATGTCCACTCAGCTGATCAACCATGAAGCGCCCATCTCCTCACCGGGTCGGCCACGTAGGAGCAACTTTCAGACATGCCCGATGCAGGTCTCGGGGACCGGCTTGCCAGCGACTGACAGATGCGATGTAGAAGAAGCAAACAAACCAACAATACCCCCGAGTCGACTCAGTAGTACCTGGCGGGGATTAGATATCAAGGCCATTACTCCATACGATTACACTCACTCCAACAGCTGTGTAACGCCGGCCAGCTGCGGATGGCGGGGGTTAGAGAGCAAGATAAAGCGTGCCCTGGCACGTGGATGGGTTCGGGTCAAGGACAAGAGATATCCGGCGCCCTGGCATGTTTGGCCAAGCATGCGATACTGCATCGGAGGAGGCGTCAGGGGAGAGTCTGAGGGCATGGTGTGGCGCCCGTTACAGCATCTGTGCTGATGAAGCTATCGTGAGATTAGGTAGGCTGTAGCAGGTTGAGACCATGGCGCTGGATGTGTTTTCAACATTGTACAAGCTGCCAGCCTGAGTTGATGGCGTGATCACGACGAGTTTCCTCCAGTCATCTCTCACTTGATCGTCACAGCGACCATGTCTCATATCTCTTCACTCTTCTCTCATCTCTCATCTACCAACGTCAAGTATCCCCAACTCTCACCGGCAACGTCCTCGGTGCAACCGCCGTCGCCTGTGCCACCTCCATCTAGACGGGCTCTGCCACCGATTCCCCCGGAAGCGCATCTTGATAAAGAAGGCGGCATCGGTTACACGAGCGTGACCGCGCCCGTGATGAAGTGCGTGATGCGATGCGCAATATGAGATGTGATGTAATATCCTTCTCTCCTGACGAGGCGCCGTCATACCCCAACTGGCATGGGCGCCATCTTCAGGTCCAAGAGCTCGCGTAGCTTCACCAACCAGAGGCGTGCGGCTTAGAGAGAGCTCAATGCCGAGCTGTATCATGACGCTGGACAGAGAGAGAGAGAGAAATGAGTATTGGGCATGTAAGTCAGGTCGAAGCTCGGCATCTTTGCAATGTGATGGGATAGTCCTCGGTGTGAGTACCTATATAAGGAGAGTACTAGATCATGCGAGTAGCCTGGGTTTAGAATAAAAAGATAACGACACGAGCAACCCCTTAAGCCATAGCAGATTCAAGTATACAGCAAACACACCCAACAGTAACTCAATGCCTCACAAGGTTGAGACCACCGACAGAGATGTCCAAAGGTATAAACAGAACCTTGTTGACTTTCATGATCAATACTGAACAAGTTGGCAGTCCATTCACCAAAGACAACTCAACAACACCAACTCAGGAGAGTCAACAGAAAGCCAAGCCAAGACCAAGCAATGATGGTCTCATGTTGACAGCCTGGATCAACGAGTCGAGACGAGATCGGCTACCTATCAACGAGGTCCTACTGCAAGGGGCAGGTATGTTTGGATCTTTGAATCTTGCGTATATTGAGGCCTGTCTCAAACCTATCACAGGTCCCCGGGATAAGGAACTCTAACTCCATAATTCATGCCTGCCAACGCCAGCTTTAGATGATGATACAGGCCTTTTCTTTTCTTTTCTGCTCTTTTCCTTTCCTTTTTGTTCGTAACGTCGCCTGTATGGCGATGTGAGGTGGTCAACTTCTTCCTTGTCTCCCCTCTGTCGATGGGCGGGTACCCATGACAAGTCCGGTATAGAAATGGTGTTTAGTAGGACTATCGAATTCGCTTGCAGAAATCAAAACGTTCCCTTGCGGTCAATGACATATGCCTGATCTTTTTGTAATTTGATCTTTAAAATTGTATCGTAACTCATTGAATGACGAGAGGGGTCTCTCCAAGCTCCTTTGCAGCTCCGGCGGCGTGGAAGCCATCCAGAGTTACGGTGACGGCGCCAGCCTGAACCAACTAAATAGTTTGTTAGTTTTTATACGACATCGTTGAGGTGTTAGTACTTACAGCGCGGGAAAGGTCCTCGATCAGGTCGTTAGGATCTTCGATACCAACACACAATCGGATGATATCCTCGGGCATCTGTCGCTCGGCTCGTGTCTTCGCATCGATACTGGCATGGCTCATCTGGCAGGGCATGCTGATCAAGCTGTTGACGCAGCCGAAGCTGACACTGATGGCCCAAAGTCGAGCAGCCTCTACGATACGTTCAGAAATAGCAGCGTCACCAGTCTCAAAGGACAGAACGGCGCCAGCACCGCGAGCCATAGACCAGTGCAAATCGTACTGAGGATGAGACTTGAGACCAGGGTATCGGACGCGGAAACCGCGAGACTCAAGAAACTCCGCAATAGCCTGGGCGTTGGCTTGTTGCTTCTCCATTCGAATGGCCAGTGTCTTGACACCTCGCATAAGGAGGAATGAGTCGTTTGGCGACAAACCACAGCCTGTAGAGTTGATGACGAAGAAGAGCTTGTCTCCAATCTGGGTGTCGTTCATGGCGATAACACCGGCCATAATGTCGTGGTGACCAGAAAGGTACTTGGTTCCAGACTCGTATACGATATCGCAACCCACATCGAGGGGGTTGAAGAGCATAGGCGAAAGCATGGTGTTGTCAACAACCACCAGGGCCTTGGGGTTGACTTCATGGGCCAGGCGAGCAATGGATGGGATATCGACGACCTTGATCAGAGGATTGGTAGGGGTCTCGAGTAGTACCATGGCAGTCTTCTCTGAGATTCGTGCCCGCACGCTTTCAATGGTTGTAGTGTCGACATGGTGAACAACGATGCCCTGGTTGGCAGCAAGGTAGGTGAGCAGACGATGACTGCCGCCGTAAAGGTCGTCGCCAGTGATAACCTCATCGCCAGGTCGTAGCAGACGGGTAATAACATCAAGGGCTCCCATACCAGAGCTGATAGCTAGGGCACGTTGAGCGTTCATGATCTTGGCAAGGTGTCGTTCGAGATGCGTTCGAGTAGGGTTTCCGGAGCGTGTGTAGTCATATTCTTGCTGGCCACCGTTGGCTGAGGTCTGCTTGAAGGTCGCAGACTGGTAAATAGGAACGCTGGAGGCGCCATATTGGTCTTTGCTATCGGTATAGACGAGTTCAGTGGCGAGAGCATAGCGCTTGCGACCGGTGCGGGGGCTCGATGGCGCGGGCGAGGGGGGGAGATCGTGACCCTCGTTGTCAATTCGCTTCAGAGGGTTGACCGACTTGCCGGGCTCATTGGGCGAAGGAGCGGTCATTTTCGCTTGGTTCTAGGAGAGTAGCTCGGTGTGTCGTTGAGTGTCCCGAGGTGTGAAGCTGTATAAGATGGAGGCGATAGCGGAGAAATTGATCCAGATCGGAGGGGTCGACGTCAGATAAAAGTTCAACACGCCAGAATGTCAAGCACGGATGACCGAATGAAAATAAGGTCAAAGATGATTGAAGAAAGAGGAATTGGTATTGTAGAGGCGAGAAGAAGGAAAGACAATCGAGTCAGAGCTTAGAGTAGGACGGACGTTCGGAAGTCGGAGAGTCATTCCCGCAGTCGGCGGCCTGGGGAGAATCTTCTAATTTTCTTCCCTGGGGCGACCCCCGCAGTCGAGCTCAGCGCTGTGCTGTAGGGCCTTTCCACCCAAGATTGGAGCATCTTTCAGGGCTTTGAGTGCTGCTCCATCTCAGGGTGGCCGTCCACCGCCATTCTTCTGGGTCACCCGCCCGATAAACGGAGGATATTTGATGCCAAGGTACTCGATTCCACGGCGAATCGTACCACCAACAAGCAGGTATCCTGCTATCAAAACCCCAGAAATTTACAGTGGGGTAGCCAAATGACGTGCTCACACACTATCATGGCCCATCGATTGCTGCCCGCTCCTTGCGTGTGAAACTGCACTGTACGGTCAACCCGGAATACGGAACCGTGCTCCGATTTGACCTCTCATCACGCTCCCAGCCCTGATGGGCATTTCAAGTTTGCGGGGAAACAGTGAGACAGTGCAAACGATACGGTATGGTCTCGGCAATCCAGAAGCAGACATCACGAAGCTGCTGATTGGGCAATGATTGATGATGTGGTGGCCGGGGTTGGGTGTGTCTATTCAACAGTAATATCGGCTGTCACCAGCCTTTTTAATCCTGCTCCTCCGCGATCAGCTCGTCGGCATACATCTCGCCGCCTGAGCGTCGGGCTGGTTGTAATTTGATCTGCCCTCCTTCGCGACCCAAAAAGTCATCTGATCGAATGCCACGGAACTGCCTTGGGTCCACCGTAGACATGGCATATCCGCTCTCACGATGCTGTCGCATATATTCTCGTACAGGCACCATGGCTGCGTCTCGGCAAGCCTCCTTGATGTCGCTACCAGAAAGTCCGGCTGTGATTCTTGCGACGTAGTCAAGGTTAAAGTGCTCTGGGTCTGTCTTAGTATCTTGTAGGATAAGCTGCAAAATTCGGCGTCGCTGTTCTGTTCCAGGCAGTGTCACAGGGAACTTCTTGGGCATACGGCGAAGGATGGCCTCATCGATATCGTTGATGCGGTTGGTGGCTCCAAGGACCATAATGCGAGCAGGCATTCCCGACGAGTTTGAGGAAGTCAATCCATCCCAGAGAGTCATGAACCTGGCGCCTGTTAGAGAATCGTCAAATAATCAGCAGCCAGATGTGCAGCACTTACTCAGCCTTGACCATACCACTGGCCTCATGCTCACCACTCCGCCGGGTTCCTAGTACAGCATCGATCTCATCAATGAAGATGATAGCAGGCTGCATCTTTCGGGCCAAGGAAAAGACGGCTCGTACAATTTTGTTCGAATCTCCGTACCACTTCTCAGTCAAGGTCGAGATATGCAAGTTGATAAAGGAGGCGCCACTCTCGTGGGCAACAGCCTTCGCGAGCATGGTTTTTCCACAACCAGGAGGTCCGTATAGCAGTACGCCCGAAGGAGCAGAGAGTAATGGTGCAGCGTGGGAGTAAAGATGTGGCATCGTCAGGGGGTATATGATTGATTCTTTGAGTTCTTCGATGATTGTGTCCAAGCCGCCAATGTCTATCAAGTAGTTGTTAGTGATATGAAGCGCGAGTGATAAAGATACCTCGGTTGGCATGATCAACTTACCATCAAAGCCGACGGAGATGTCCTGGGGTGGAACCATCTCAAGTGCGACCAGATTCTCATATTCGTTCAAGACCAAATCCTCAGGCCGAGGCCCTCTCCTCGAGTCGCTATCGTCCCCAAAGTCGTCATCGTCTCGCTTATGTCGATTCAGTCGTTCGAGATGCGCCTTGGCCTGCCGTCTTGCTTGTTCGTGCTTCTCCTTATCGGGATCGGCTATATTACTGAGGATAGGATTGAGGAAGTTTCGAGCGACGTAAAGGCCAGCGGTCATCTGCCAAGGTGGTGTGAGTATCACACTTCTAACTAGGTGATGGTTTCAAGAGGCACTTACCATGCCCGCGAAGAGCAAGATGTCCATGGCGACATCGCCGAGCTTGCGTCGTTCCCCCATGCCGCCGAAGACCCAGCGCAGCCAGGTGGCTGACTCGGATGGCATGAGATAGCAAGAGAGAAAGAAGGTATACCAGTCACACTCGTCGGTCGCTAGTTGATTGAGTGGCTTGGAGTCTTCAGACCTGCTTGGTCCCAAATATCGTCCGAAAGACGGTATAGGAGGCTAAAAATTGGATGGTTTGAAGAATGCAAGTGCAGCATGCGCGGAACCTAATGCGCTGGCATATGCCTAAGTCACTTCCGGGCGGCAAGTGGCGGCTGGCGCTAATTCGAGAGCACGGGCCAGCAGACCCGTTGCCTGATTGTTTACATGGATGGATGGGGACCTCACTTGAGACTCATGAAAACATTGGATTTATCCCCTCCAACATCGCTATCCCCGCGACAATTGCTATTTCTATTTATGCATTTGCGCCTGCGCATCCTCCAAATCTAGTATAAAGAACGTGTGAATTGTTCTAAACAATCCACCGCGTCTGCCGATCTTGCGCGCGCCTTTGCGGCACTTCGATCCATCATAAGTCGCCCAAGCTTATACGATGCCACCACACCCACGCGCAAAGCCTGCAGCGCCGCTGGCTGGGCTTGTAACATCCGACTCAGAACCCGATCTGGATATGTTCGACGAATCTGAACTTCAAGCAGCTGCGCGTACCATGAGTGTTACTAAAAAGCCCCGTGGCCGGCCGCCAAGTACAGCTAGCAAAGTCACCAAAACCGCACCTCGAACGACGCGCCGCACAAGTGGTGGCAGGCTCTCGACTGTCCCTGAATCAGCACCGCAACCCGCTACCGAGAGTAAAGCAAACGGTCGCACTACAAGGCCGGGGCGCAAAGCCCAGCAATCAGCGCCAGACGAAACAGTCACATTCGAAGACATCGAGGTTCCGGCGAGTGTCGTTGCAACGGCCACCAAAAAGGGGACACGGGGGCGACCCAAAAGTGTTGCGGCCTCTGCCACAAAGAATCCTAATGGGGATACGTCCATACTCGCTCCAGGAAGCACGATAAAGCGACGGGGTCGACCACCGCGCGTGCCCTCAACACCCATTGCTGAAGTTCCGGAAACGCAACAAGAAGACCACATGGAACTAGACGTTGTGTCAGAAGAAGACGAGAATGTCGAGGAGGATGTGGCTCCAGCCAACGAACCGTATGAATCATGGCCAGGTTATGATATGAATGATGTATCTTTACGCCGGCGCCTAGGAGAGCTTACGAAAAAGTATGAAACCCTTGAGATGCGCCATCGAGACTTACGCGAAGTTGGTGTTCGAGAAGCTGAGCGAAACTTTGAACGGCTCAAGAAACAAGCCGAAGAACGAACTGCTGGTAAGTGGTCTGTTAGAACAGTTTAACGAGCGTGACACTGATTTCAGCAGCTGCTACTCAGCTGATTGCCGAGCTTAAGGCTGAGCTTGCCGCACAGACTGCGCTCGCGAAGGAGGGTGAAGAATTACGAAAACAATTAGAAGCCAGTGAAGCCCAGACCCAGAGCCTAAAGGGTACCATTCAAGACCTAAACGGCTCATTGTCGGAAGCCAAGACAGAAATCAAGACGCTTTCCACCAAGCTCGCCGCCGTCAGGACGGGCGATGCCAATTCCAGAGTGCCAGGAAGTGCTATGAAGACCGGTGGACTAGCAAGTCGCAATGCACAGGCTGAGGCAGCACATGCTGCGCAAACGACTGCGCAAGCCAAGGAAGATCTGTACGGGGATTTGACAGACTTGATTATTCGAGAAATCAAGCAAGAAGAGATGGAAGATGTCTTCGACTGCATCCAAACCGGACGCAACGGTAGTAAGTTCGGTCAAGAGCAAGTGTTCGATGTGCGTATACTGACAAATCATCCAGCTCTCCACTTCAAGCTCGCAGTAGAGAATGCTGAAGCTGCAGACAGCTACGAGGACGCACAATTTACATACCGACCACAGCTCGATCCTGGACGAGATGGCGAACTAATGGATATGCTGCCAGATTATCTGGTTGAGGAAATCACTTTCCCACGCCTTCAGGCGTCTAGATTCTACGCTCGGGTGATCAAATCCATGTCGGAACGTCTTGGATAAACAGCGGAACGTGCTGGTTGTCGTTGATGCGGTGGAATGCGTTCGTTGCTAATGATACCCCGAATCGTGTTTGAGCGTTGTACATATTTGAACGACAGGTGAAAAGAACTGAATGAGAGTGCAAGGGTGGTACACTCAAGGTACCCATGGGATGCCATTATGAATGTGAGAACCCTGTTGGTGAAACGGTAATTTCTCAAAAGCTTTCATCAGGGTTGCGAGGTTATATATCCAGGTAAAGCGTGGACAATACCTCATATACTATATAGTATCACTGTCTATAGCTCATTGAGCGTCATTGAAGTCCTTAGCAGAAGGAATACGAAGACATGAGGATTCCTGCGCAGTATACGATAGGTACGAAGTGATACCTCCCTCCAAAGTCAATTAAGATTGACGGGACGGGAGGCTTGAGTCGAATGAGACTCCGATGCAACCAACCACGTGTAACGGGTGCCAGCACCGATTACTTAGTGCAGAGCAGCTTAGCGCATTTCCCCTGCAGATGGAGGGTCCTGGGTGGGTTGATTCGTCGGTGATCAAGTGGACGTTTAGACGCGTCTTTCATCAGCGTCATTCCAATTCTGGCCACGGTTTTATGTCTTGCTCTTTTTGCATCTCCATATAGAAGGCTATTGTTTCTTGTCTCTCGTTTGCCTCCTTCGATACAAGGGGATATTCAAACACTTTAATTTGTTTCTCAATCTTGTGTTATTATCGTTTGTCTTACCTCATCGGTATATAAAATATTTATGTTCTTTTAGACGTCATTAGACTTTGAATATCCTCCTTCGATCACCCCCTGACTTATACCAAACCACCACCGACCAGCCGAACCATCTACCTCTGCGACTACGCTCTGCGTCTTCACCGTTGAATCGCCATGGCTGGCTTTAGTCGCATTGGCTTTATGGCCATTGCCATCGCCTTCCACTTGGTCTACCTCCTGTCCATCTTCGACATTTACTTCGTCAGCCCCATCGTCTCGGGCATGCGACTGTTCAATATCGAGCGCCCTAAAGATTCTCCTCGAGCCCCCGCGGACCGTCTAGTGCTATTTGTCGGTATGCTACTCTACAGACGTATCATGCGGACACTCTTTGCTAACCCCTCTTGCGCCTTTAGGTGACGGACTGCGTGCCGATAAAGCCTTTCAGTATCACCCTGAGCCCTACCCTCAGTCCGATGAAGATCTTGTCCCTCGACCGCTAGCTCCCTACCTTCGCTCTCGAGTACTCGAACACGGAACTTTTGGTGTTTCCCACACACGTGTCCCTACAGAATCGCGGCCAGGCCACGTAGCCCTAATTGCTGGCCTGTACGAAGATGTGTCGGCCGTCGCTACAGGATGGAAGATGAACCCGGTCAACTTCGACAGTGTATTCAACCGAAGTCGCCATACTTGGAGTTGGGGAAGCCCGGACATTCTGCCCATGTTCCAGCATGGTGCTGTTCCAGGCCGAGTTGATGCCTTCGCATACGGCGCCGAGATGGAGGATTTCTCCAAGGATGCTACCGAGCTCGACTACTGGGTTTTCGACCATGTCAAGGATTTCTTCGCTGCAGCTGCCACGAACGAGACTCTCAATACCGCCCTTCGCGAGGACAAGGTGGTTTTCTTCCTTCATCTTTTAGGTCTCGATACGACCGGACACTCCTACCGACCGTATTCCAAGGAATACCTTCACAACATCAAGGTGGTGGATCAGGGTGTGAAGGAAATAGTCGAGCTCATCCAGAACTTTTACGCTGACGACCGTACTGCTTTTGTGTTCACAGCTGATCACGGTATGAACGACTGGGGTAGTCACGGCGATGGACATCCCAACAACACCAGAACACCTCTTATTTCATGGGGATCTGGAGTTGCCCCCCCTCAGTTGCATCCTGACAGTGTTGCACCAGGCCACGATGAGTTTTCATCGGATTGGGACTTGGACCATGTTCGTCGACATGATGTCGCCCAAGCCGATGTCGCAGCTCTCATGTCGTACCTCATTGGCACTGAATTCCCTGCCAATGGTGTTGGTCAACTTCCACTGAACTTTCTTTCTGCAAGCATCAAGGAAAAGGCAGAAGCCTCTTTGGTCAACGCCCAAGTGATCCTCGAGCAGTATCGAGTAAAGGAGGAGAACAAGAGGGATGCAGAAATGCGTTACCGGCCCTACGGACCGTTGAGTGAGGAGAATCTAGGCCCAGAGCAGCGCATTGCCCATATCCGCGCTTTGATTGAAGGCGGACAGTTCGAGGAGGCCATTGAGGAGTCAGACGCTCTAATGGCAATCGGTCTCGAGGGTCTACGTTACCTTCAGACTTATGATTGGCTCTTCTTGCGTGCTCTCGTCACCATCGGCTATCTGGGATGGATGGCTTATGCTACCACGACTGTTATGTCTCTCTATGTAGTGCAGGAAAGCATTCCTCCTCAGCGCGCTCTGCTTATGTCTGTCTTCTTCTCATCGGTTCTCGTTGCGCTCTACGCATCCTTCATTGTCTCCAAATCTCCTCCTGCATACTACCTATATGCATTCTTCCCAGTCCTGTTTTGGGAGGAGGTATATGCCCGCAGGGCCAGCGTCGCTAAGGGATGCCAGGCTCTTTTTGGTCACGTCAAGTCAGGAGGCGCCGTGGCCGCGCTCATCTTCAACGTCGTTCTCTACATCGGTGTCATCCAGTCCTTGGTAAGTTACTTTAACGCTTTACAAGTCTGTTACTAACAATTGCCAGGCGTTGGGATACATTCATCGTGAGATTTTGACCGGTCTCTTTGTCCTCGGCGCATTCTGGCCAGTCACGCAAGGTTTCTCGTTCTTGCGGTCGCATATGTTCCTGAGCCTCTTGTGGTTCTTTTCGTGCTTGGCTATGAGCACCTTCACCCTGCTGCCAGCCATGAAGATTGAAAACATCCCTCTCATGTAAGTCGCGCACGTCACCTGGGGCGTACGTAATAACTGCTAACGGTAGTAGCATGATTGGTGGTGGCTTGATGACCGTTGTCGGTTTGGCATACTTGGTCCTCGAGGACTTCATCTTGTCCGATTTTGCGTCGTTCAAGAGCAAATCGAATCGTCTCCACACAAGCCGAACACTTCTTGGTGCTCAGGTAATGCTATTGAGGAATCAGTGTAATTTCTTATGGCTCACAATCGTATACAGGTTGGACTCATCATTCTTGCGATGCTTGTCACCCACTCCAGCGCTACTTCGCTGCAGGCTAAGCTCGGTCTACCAAAGGGAAACCAGGCAGTAGGCTGGGTCGTTCTAGGTAAGTCAACTGCCACGGATGGGTAGAATCAGACTGACAGATATTAGTTGTTTCGCTGCTCATGCCTTTGGCATACCGACTGCAACCTAACAGCCACTACATGCACCGCCTTGCGATTATCTTCCTAACATGCGCCCCGACGTTTGTTATCTTGACGATTTCGTATGAAGGCCTTTTCTATGTGGCCTTCAGTATTACTCTGTTGGCGTGGGTGCGTCTCGAGTATGCTGTTTACGCCTTTACGCAAGGCAAGGCCAGGAAAGAAGCAGCTGTTGCTGAACAACAGAAGCGCGAGCTGGGAACTTTCCGACCATTGACGCTCGCAGATGCGCGGGTAGCGCTCTTCTTCATGGTGCTCCTGCAGTCTGCCTTTTTCAGCACAGGCAACATTGCTTCCATCTCATCCTTCAGCTTGGATAGTGTTAGCCGGCTGATCCCTGTGTTTGATCCCTTCTCGCAAGGCGCGTTGTTGATTCTCAAGATCATAATTCCCTTTTTCTTGATATCGGCTAACCTAGGAGTGCTGAACAAGAGATTGGGTGTGGCGCCATCTGCTCTTTTTATGTTGGTCCTTGCCGGCAGCGACGTTTTGACACTCTACTTCTTCTGGGTTGTCAAAGACGAGGGCTCGTGGTTAGAGATTGGCTCAACCATCACCCACTTCGCCATTGCCAGTTTTCTGTGCGTCTTTGTAGCGGCGCTGGAACTGGTCAGCGCTGCATTCATCGCTGGCATTGAGGTCGACGATGGAAAGCCAGTGACAATGAACGGCGCGACTCCAAGCACAAATGGCAAGGTTCCACTAGCTGTCAAGGCAGAGTAGCTGTCTATGATAGATGCTTTCTTCTTGTATTAGACAATACAATGTGCGTAATGATCTTGCAAAGGCAGGCATGTTGTAAACCAGCCAACTACCTACCAACGCAAACGTGAAGATGAAACATGTGACAGTGTGACAGGGGCGCAGCGATTTTAAGTAGGGCTGAATAAGAAACTCAACGGAAGATGGCCGCAGGTCCCAGTAACATGATCGTGAAGTGGTCGCATTTGAGGGGTTCTTGTTTTTGCTTGGCAATATGCATTCAAGTCTAGCTGCGCATCAGTTGTGCTCACGGACAAGGGCAGCCGCGTGGAATCTGGGGGACGGATTCGGAGGCCCGGAGGTGTGGGTCGAGTTTTGCGGGGGAATTCGCCGTAACAGGAAGGACCCAAGTTTGCATGTGAAATGTTCGATCTGTAACGGCAGGCTCCGACAGGAGTGGACTTGGGTCTAATTAAAAGGTTGATTTTTTATGTTTAAGGTGAAACTTACGTATAGCAGCCAATAGATTACAGTCTCACATATTATGATGTAGCAATGTAGGTCTAACTTATGAAGTCAGACACTCCGTAATTTATACACAACCGCCGAGTCCGCACAAGAGATGGGGAGGTTTTTATTAAATCAAGGCTCAGTCGTACTACAGAGGTTTCCACTGCTTCAGGTCTAGGTAGGTAGAGGGCCAAGCTATGCTAAGTATTTAGGCCGCCGCCTTCACGCCTCATAGCCTCTTCACATGTCATGAACCGCAATGACGACGAGCGTATGATGTTTCGATCAAGTTCGCCTGGCACCTCATGCTGCAGATGCTCCTTTTGAGTAACATGTAATCACGCTGCTACGCCTCCTTTGGATCTCAAACGCAGGCACGCGCTCAAGGATGGCGGGTCACGCGCACACGCCGCAGCTCATCCAGATGCTTCCAACGACGGTCATGACTTTTATTAGTGATAGTGTAGCTCCCGTCGACCCGACCCGGAGGTGGCTTCCAGGCTGTCTGAGTTTGACGAGAGAGAAGGATCTGCTCTTGAATGACGTTTCTTGTGAATGCTCAGTGCCAACCAGAGCAAGCATTGGTTAGGACGACGCCTTACCTCAGCTGATTTGCAACCCAGGTCCTGGTCTGGTCTTGGTCTCACAACAGCGCTTTACTCACAAAACCGTTAAATAAGACGCCGTGCTTAGTTAATTACCATCACCACCTCCTTCGGAGATTGTGCTTGATACGGCATCAATCAGCAACTGACACGGGCTGCGGAGCAGGTTCCATGCAACAGTGGACCTCATTCTGAAAATCTGGAGTCTGTGCAACCCCTACGATCCCGCTATTCCTCTCCTTTCCCTTTCGAAACCTCTCGTTCTGCAGTCAGTGTGAGGAGAGAGAGAGAGAGTCAGTGTTGTTGGCTCGAGTTGGGTGCACTCTTAACCGCTTTAACGATTCTCTGCATGGAAGCTCACCTATTCTTAATCCCACCGGCAGCCAACTCTGTCGACGTGTACCTATACATATACACGCACTCGCATTACAGATCTCTAATTTACAAACCCCCGGCTGCGCCGCTAATAATTGTTACGCGCCTCGGCTGGTCCCATTGCTAGGTTGTAGCTGTCAACTCCATTGTTTGACGCCAACAGCAAAGGTCCCGTTCCTTACCCACGGCGGAACTCACTACCGGCGTAGGGATCCGCCTGCTTACAATTGTCTCCCCGTTGCTGGCGGTGTCACAGCCCGCCAGTCTCGTCCCTTGGCGTTGGCTGTTTGACTCGAAACAAAAGACAAAGGCCAAGTAGAGCGAGCTTGTAGTCCAGACCCCAAGGACATCGATCTCTCTTGCGCCTGCCAGGTCCGAAACAAGCCAATTTATATCAAAGGTGACTTGTCGATATTTGAGAACTTCCATTTCAGCCTGTTTCTCTGCCCGTCGGTAATTACCCAGGTCCAGTACCTAGGTGTCCGTGTCGAGTTGAGTTCCGTCGTGTCAGCGCTTCTGGCTCGTACTGTACCTGTACCGTACCTGCCTGCCCTGGCCCCGACGCGCAAACCCAGATCCAGATCGCAACCTTTCTACCTTAGGCTCTCAACTCGTCCTCCCCCCCTTCGACCCCGACGTTTCTCGACCGCTTTTACTTCGAATTCCTCCCGTAAGCTTTTCCGATTCCATGGACGTGGATATGTCGTCCGGCGGCGGAACACCGCAGGTGCAACCACAAGCGCAACAGCAGCAGCAGCAAGGAGAGTCGTCCTCTGTCGTGTCGTCGGCACCAGCTCCGCCCGCTCCCAGCACGTCGACATCAACATCCGCTGGCGGAGTGAGCTTTCGGAGGTGAGTCGCCTTTCCAGCTTCAAGTCCGAGTTGTAAGTGCTGAGTTCGTCCTTTTCCGCAGACAACGAGCGTCGCGCGCATGCGAGGTAAGCACATTCCAAAGTTTCCTTGTCTTCTGCCGAACACCCATGAGAGCCCCATCCCCTCAATATGAGCCGAGGCATTGGCGGGTGCCAACCCACCTCATCATGATTCTACGTCGCATCCCCCGCCAACAGCTACTGTTTCGCGATGCACTTCCTCGACAAACAATTCGTGCTAATTGATGCTAATAAATGTCTTTTCTAGACCTGTCACGCGAGAAAGGTATATTCTCCTATTACCGTACGGCGACATGCGATCTATGCGACCTCATTCGCCCTCGACGTCGACTTTATCAACAGCAGCAATATTAACCTTCATCTACTACATAGGTTCGATGCGACGCCGCAAGCCTCGGTGTACCCTGCACCAATTGCGTTGCCTTCCAGATCGAATGCCGTATTCCAAACCCCAAGCGCAAAAAGACTCAGGGCTCTGGCAGCCAAACCAACAAGGATTCCGATAGGTATGAAACCTTCCCCTTGTGCGCATGTATACCCCCATCGCTTACCACAAGCTTCTGGTATTTAGCGATCGAGGCGATGTCAACGAAGATCCTTCGCCGCGTCCTACGGCTCCCCTAAGTGCTACAGTAGTCACTCCTCGAGCTCCGTCTGTAAATTACTCCAACAATGGCACTCCTCCCACAGCCTGGACAGAAGCTCAGGCACGTCAAGCGGAAGTGGACAGTGGAACTTACCTCGACATTGTCATGAAACCCAAGTTTACACGCGCCCCCATCACTGAGGCCGGACGAGTCGCATACCTTGGCGAATCCTCTAACCTTACTCTCCTCGTTCACGATCGCCAAGGTTCAGCAGACGTGGTGCATTACCCACTACCCGAAAACGTCCGTGGTTCCCGAGCCCGACTCACGGAGCTTGATAATGTCGAGATTGATATCCTACATCAAAGAGGAGCTTTTCTGCTTCCGCCACGATCACTATGCGACGAACTTATCGATGCCTACTTCAAATGGGTCCATCCTATTGTCCCCGTCATCAACCGTACACGTTTCATGCGACAGTATCGAGACCCCAAGAACCCTCCATCGCTGCTACTCCTCCAGTCCGTCCTCCTTGCCGGTACGCGCGCCTGCAACAACCCCCAGTTGATGGACGCCAACGGCTCAACAACTCCGGCTGCTCTCACCTTCTACAAACGTGCTAAGGCCCTTTACGACGCCAACTACGAAGATGACCGTGTGACGATCGTTCAATCGCTTCTGCTGATGGGCTGGTATTGGGAAGGACCGGAAGACGTTACCAAAAACGTCTTTTACTGGAGCCGCGTGGCGACTATTGTTGCGCAGGGCTCAGGCATGCATCGGTCTGTTGAGCAGTCGCAGCTGAGCCGGGCAGATAAAAGACTATGGAAGCGCATTTGGTGGTCTCTTTTTACTCGAGACCGTTCAGTGGCGGTTGCGTTGGGTCGGCCCGTTCATATTAACCTTGACGATGCAGACGTAGAGATGTTAACTGAGGATGACTTTATCGAAGATGAAGCAGATCGGATCAGTGAGTATCCGCCAGATCCCGTTCATGTCCAGTTCTTCCTTGAATACGTCAAACTGTGCGAGATCATGGGCTTGGTGTTATCACAGCAGTACTCAGTCGCTTCTAAAGGCCGACAACGAAATGCCATCGATCTTACACATAGCGACATGGCTTTAGCCGACTGGCTACAGAACTGTCCAAAAATTGTCTATTGGGAGATGCCTCGCCATCATTTCTGGTCGGCACTGCTTCATTCGAACTATTACACAACATTATGTCTCTTACACCGAGCACATATGCCACCAGGTGGCTCCTCACGCCAACCCGATCCCTCGCCTTATCCCTCACGCAATATCGCTTTTCAGGCTGCGGCCATGATAACCTCGATCGTCGAAAACCTCGCCGCGCATGACCAATTACGATATTGTCCAGCCTTTGTTGTGTATAGTCTGTTCTCTGCCCTTATCATGCACGTCTACCAGATGAAGTCGCCAGTACCCTCGATTCAGCAGGTTACACAGGACAGGCTCCGTAGCTGTATGTCAGCCATGAAGGAGATTTCACGAGTTTGGCTTGTTGGCAAAATGGTGTATGCCCTATTCGAGTCCATTATGGGTAATAAGAGCCTGGAAGAGCGGCTACAAAAGGCTGAGGGCAAGCGACACCGAAAACTGCGCCAGAGTCTCTCCGTTTTGGAACAACAAAGTCGACAAGCCGAAGCACCGAAGCGTAAATATGATGACATGGCTATCGATTTTGGTACCAGCACACCTCAACCTCAGGAGTCGTACGAGAGGTCAAGGCCCCAGACGCCAAGTGCTGTTAAGGCAGAGCCAACGAGCACGATGCCGCCGCCGGTCACATCGCCAAACGCACGACACAATGCGGCAGACACATTTATGGGTGGAACAAACTCGCGCCCGCAGACTCGACCAGCAACGCCGTTTAATCCATCGTTTTCTGTGCCACCAACGCCCCCGGATCTTTATTTGGTAACGAGAAACTCTCCAAACTTGTCGCAGTCGCTCTGGGAAAACTTCCAGCCGGATCAATTGTTCCCAGATAGCGCCGGCATGCCAGCTTTCCCCAACCTATCACCAACTCAGACACACAGCAACCTCGATCATAATGCTATGGGTCCAATGCCAGGAAATGGACAAAGTGGGATGCACAATCCACAGGCAGGACACTTTCAACAGCGAGGAAACGGGATGATGCCTCAAGGTTTCCAAGGACATGCCAACATGTGGCAACCCAATCTGGACCCGAACTTGCCGGAGGGGCAGAGTCCGGATAGTTGGAGCACCACATCAGGCCAAGGTCAAGCGGTCCCGACAACACTGAATGTGGAGGACTGGTAAGTTTATTGTGAAGCCGTTGTTTTAGTGCATCGTTTACTGACATGTTGTCTCAGGTTTCAATTCTTTGGCATCAATGGGGGCGATCCTAATACAATCAATCTTGATATGCCAATACCCTGATTGGCACAGAAAGCCACGGCTGCACTTCACGGTGGCAAGCCCCAAGTGTCTATTTGCGTCGTCAACGACGGACTTTACCTCGACTTGGTCGCTGAAGCGATGGGCTAATCCGAACCCATCCTTCTACAACTATTTACCGTGGCTGGGTGGCTGAACAATTAGCCAGTCTAAGACTGTCTCTGGAAGCTCTTGGAGAATATTCTTAGAGCCACGGCTTGTTGCGACGTTGAAACATTATGGAATCTGCATAGAAACCTGTCTATCCGAGTCAGAGTGTCTTGGTGTCATATATGAAGCTCAAGGGCAACCAGAGAGATATGGTGGGAGTCACGACCACCATTTAGACGCTTAATAACATCCGCGGCCACATCAAGGCCAAACAAACCCATCCAACTTCCCTCAAGCTAATGAATGAAATAATGAATATCCATTCATAACTCGGTTAGCCTCATGTTATCTAAAATACATGCTTAAATGGAGGGGTCTAGTTGAAGCCCGTGGTTTTAGAAGCCCGCCCGGGGTCCAGACGGGATCCATAACTCAACACCTTCTGGAAGGATTTTTTTCAGGGGGTCTGGAGACAGCTTTCAGGGGCGAGAGGGGCTACTTAGTGGGGTTTCTTTAGATATCCGTGCCCAACGCTAGGCCACGGATTACGGCCAATCTAATGCGGACAGAGGCGGATGTGTGGACAGGTAGGTTGAGTATCTTCCTCCACGCGGCCCTAATAACCCAGCTAACTCGTTGCTTTTAAAAGGGTTCTTCCTTGGCGGGCTTATGCATGATAATCGAATTACATATCAACTTTTATAATAGGTGTCAGTTAGAAAAAGGTAATTGACTATGTAGGTACTTGTGATGATGTTTTTAGCTCTAAATCAAGCTTGTGTAAGAAGCTCTTTATATCCAGACAGTCGGTCTTGGAATGGATTGGCGGGTTTAAACAGACGCTGATCGAGTCACGGCCGGTTGCATCGTTTACGTACCAAGCCCTTGTACCTAGAGTTCGGCTGGCGCTAGACCCCGGCCAGAGCAAGCTTGTCCCCAAGAACGACACCTCAATCACATCGAGTCGAGTCCCACGACAGACCAGAATCCAGACCACGACAGCTTAAATCCCTTAATCATTAGCGCTCGGGCAGGCCAAGAGTGAATACGACATCCAAAACACCAGCAATACAGTATTGCCTCTGGCCAATCTTACTCATCGTCTCCGCCGAGCAGCGATCGGGGATCCCCTAGAGGACCCCATCTCCGCCTCCTCGTTATCTCGCCTTTCCTGCCCATTATCTCGTCTCCTCTCCTCTCCTTGATACATCTCGTCCGTCTGAATGACTGCGACTACGACCTTTGTAGCCGCGCCATAAGTGCCACGCACTGATGCAAACCCTCAGCTACGCAATTCGCGAGCGCCTATCATGACCGATCCGAGACGCTCTGCGAGGCCTTCGCCGCACCGGTCCTCCTCGGCCCTGGCGCCCGCCAACCACTCCTCAGATTCCGCCTCTGTCCGCCCTCGAAACCGCCGTCTCGCGAGCACTCTCGACGATGAAAGTGATGCAGCCACTTCCCGGGAAGCCAGCCGCTCCCGCCGCGGTCGTAACCTCTACATACACGATGCCACAGCCTCCCCTTCTCCTGCCCGGAGCTACGGTCTCTTATCAGCCTTGAGCCCTGCCAACAGCCGCTCCGTGAGCCCTCTCCCCTCAGAACGAGGCGGCGCCAGTCCTCACCGCACCAACAGCGCGGCCAACTTGACCAACTTCTTGAACGACTCCCTGACGCAGAGCTGGGCTTCGATTCAGGGGTTCACATCCTCTCTTATATCGGGCGACAACGGCGCGGGCCGGAGGTCCCAATCCCACAATCGAGCGGGCTCTCGACCTGGGACTTGGGGCAGGGAGTTTTCTAGTGGTTCTGGCTCGAAGCAGACCGCTGGTGCTTGGGGTCCCGCGCCTCCAAAGAAACCAAATTTGAATGACGTGGGGGCTGGTTCACGGGCAGAGCGAGACGCTGCTCTCAAGGCTGCGAGGAGAGCTATGGTGTTGGAGAGCCATGACGGTGTCAACGGAGGGCTTGATGTCAGCGGGAAACACAAACGACGAAACTCGGATGAATCTGCCCCTGAGCAGCCCCAGCCTCAAGAGTATCTAGTCTACATTCACAAGGTCGAGCCCAGCGACACATATGCTGGCCTGATTCTGAGATACCAGTGCCGGGAAGATGCTTTTAGAAAGGCCAATGGGCTGTGGACACGAGATAGCGTGCAGATGCGCAAATGGCTTACAATTCCGGTCGATGCTTGCGATATCAGAGGACGGCCATGCGATCCACCCTCATGGCATAACTTGCATGGTGTTGATCTACTAGCTCCGACACCAGCTGCTGAAGAGAGCAGTCAGACGGCTGTTCATGATGACTTTTTCAGCCGGCCAACTAATGGGACGCCATCAGCGACCCAGACAGTCGAGGAAGAGGAGAAGCCGTGGACACACGTACGGTGGGTCAAGATCGACTCATTCCCACAGCCAGTAGAGATTGCACGAGTTGCTCGAAATGCGATGGGTTACTTCCCGCCTCGAAGGAAGAAGAGTATTAGGACTATATCTACACTTTCGACGCCTCGTCAAAGCCTCGATCTATACAGTAACCCTCCCGGGTCTGCGGGCACGTCGTCTCGCCGCCAGAGCTCTCTTGGGCACCGGCCCCAGCTCTCGGGTACAGTCACATCGAGTCCAGGACGGGGTGCGATCAGTGAGGGCGGCGAATCTTTACCTGCTTGGATGCGTGGACCAGGAGGCGTTGGTACTATGGGCAGAAGTACGCGGGCACCCGGGCCTGACAAGGATTACCTTACTACGTGGACCAAAAAGCATCTACCTGGACTCACCCTGGAGGGCATTCCATCGATGTCTATCATGGGCTCAGAAACAGCACGATTTGGTTTTAAATCAGGAGAATCGTCAACCATAGTTGAGAACCATCCGGGAGGGGGGCAAGATGTTAACTCAACAACACAGCAAGGGAACGGACTGGACAAGGCGGCGGCAGCTGTCGAGACCTGGCTTAGGGGCGCACTCTCACGCAAGCCAAGCTCACAACTGGATAGGATACGTGGACCTGAGGGCAGACCTGAGCGGAATGGCGACCTGATAGAGTTGACAGATACTGGGAGCGATGATGGGGGAGCTTCAATGGGAGGACCGAGCAGTATGATGGAGTCGCTACAGATTGGGAGCAGCAGCCGGAGCGAAAGCGAGGGAGCTGTCCGAGGACGGATGGTGCCCAAGGGCGGTAAGGATGATTGAGAGAAAATAGCGGCGTTACGTTGTGGGCGAGTGTGCATGTTGAAACTACTATAGTCTTAGGCTGCGAGGCGTTGGGAGGCATTCGCGATTCTTTCTTCAGGATACTGGATACTGCATAAGTTTATAGCAAAGCAAGTGAAGTTGACCAAGGTAGCGACAGAAAAGACTAGGTAGCAGATTTTGACGGAATATAGTCGGCCGTTTGCTTCATCTTACAATATTCTAAAGACATGATATAACGTTAGGATACCTACAGAGGCTGAGTGAGTGGCTGGTCCCTTACTTTAGCGCGCGTCATGCCTTGAGTTATCCCCACGTCATTCCCGGCCTCGACTAAACTGCGTGGCTCTCTGCTTTCAACACCACGACTTATTACTTGCTGTTACTGAACGTGGTGTTAGCCAAGCCATGCTCAACACGAGCAAATATCATATACGGCTACTGTTCCGACATTTATAGGCCTCGCAAACATGCCTGTCTGTATTGAATGTCGACACCCCGTCAAGACGCTCTGGACGCAATACTCTGGCGCAGGGGACAAGGCCAGCGGGCACAATATCCGGCTCACTGTGTGTCGCAACTGCGGCCGCTTCTGCGACAAGTATGTTGAGCATGACTTCGTCGTGCTTTTTATCGATCTGGTTCTCATAAAGCCTCAGGTAGGTTTTCATTTTCTGTTGTAGCCCCTACTTTTTAAGTTGGATACTGAAACGTTGCAGGTATATCGACATTTACTATACAATACGTTGATGCGCGATGATGATCGCTTGGATGTAAGTCATGACTCTACAATAAAGTAAAAGATACCATACTGATGGATTTGTACAGCCTTCTATTATTCGTTTAGGCGTCCTGCTACTTCTCTTTGACGTCTACTTGACATGGGCACGTCTCGAAAAGCAGACGGTCCCTGATGCCGTGCCAGGCGCAAGTAATCTAGGCAAGCTGGCACAGCAGCCTATAGTCTTTCAATATCTCTTCTTCCGTAAGAAATCCCAAATGATGCTATTACCAAATGACATAAACTAACTCTAAGCATAGTCATATTTTGCGCCCTCTCCACAGCAGCGTTCCATGTGAGCATCCGCTTCCTCACATCGTCCTTCTTCTCCCCCCTCAACGCCCTGGGCATCCTCCCTCGGTACACGAGACCCAATTCAGTATCAACAGCCCTTCTGGTGTCATCATCCACCAAGCTATTTCCTATCCTCATGGTGATATGGGACTACGACGTCCCCGCCTCGGCTCGTTCACTGGGCTGGGCCGTCGTGGCCAACAATGTCGAAGCCCTACGCATCCTCCTTGACTGCGGCTATGCAACATCGTGTCTTCTCGCTATCGCTGGAGCGGCCTCACGCTGGGTTGTCGGCCGCGCTGTCTTGCTGGCTGCTGGTCTTGCGGACGTTGACTCGATAGGCGAGAGCGGCGTGGCGGCAGACGGGAAAGCACTCTGGGCACTCTTGATGTATGCGGGAGAATGGGCAGGTCGACTTGCTGTCGGGTAGGGCTATCCACAGTAGCTGAGCAGTCACGGCATGGAAGGTCGGCGGTGGTGTTATCTGCAAAGCGCATTCTTGACTTGATAGAACAGACGTTCCAACTCCGTATGGAACAAAACAAACAATACCGATATGAGTGTTCAAAAAGGTCCAACATGGTAAAATTACAACCGCATCCTCGCAACAGTCCCTCCCATCCGTCCAGCTCTTCCCAAGGGCATATTGTAGGTCATCTAATCAAGGTACTCTTCTCGGATACCGGTTTTTCTCGGCGCGATGAGGGGGTGCAGTTGGGCGAGGAACGTAATAGTCCACATGAGATAGCAGCTCACGATGGCGAGGATGGCAGATGACCGCCAGAGTCTATAGCAAGGAACAAGAGGTCAGCTATAGATGTTTCGTCGCGAACACCCAGCGGTGAGTTCGAGAAGAGGTAAAACTGACACTTGGTTTTCGCCCTTGGGAGCAAGGAACCACGAGGCCACGCACAAGGCCGCGATGACAACGAGGCCGATAAAGACGGCGTATCTGCGCTCTGGTTAGCCCTTCCACGCGTCGTTAGCAGGGGCGGCGTCTTGCTGCTTACCCTTGAGCCATGGCTTCGGTTGCGCTTCGAATATATTTCCCGCCGGCAGGAGAGCGTCGTTCGGTTGAGAGCGTGTAATTAAAGGTGGAGGTGGCGGATTTGCGCTGAGGGAGCTTTCGCAAGTGTTTGGTGTCGTCGATGGTTGAGAGCTTGTTGCTATTGTAGATTGGTTGCATCACTGGACAGCGACAGGAGTTCAATGATGAGTCAGCCACTCGCCAAGTCCTTACCCTAGAGCAAATGGAATGACAAGAGGGAGATGTAGGACTTGTACATTCAACTGCAGTGTATATCTCAATCAAATGCTATATATTACTTCTCTAGCCTAAGCGTCGTTCTCATACTTCAAGCCAGCTTCCTTTCGCACTGCTCCGTAAATCCCAGCCATGTCAGCATTTGGTGGATGGTCTTCATCTTGCAAGTGCGCATGAACAGCCTCAATGTTTCGCAACTTAACACCAGCAGATTTAGCCAAGCTAAGAGCATGACCAGCATCCTTTCTCGCCAGATTGTATGCAAATAGTGGTTCCTCACGCTTATAGTAATCTCCACTGAGCATGCGCCTGCTGTACTCTGTGTAGATCCCTCCAAAGACGGACTTGACAAACTGGTCGATAGGTTCACTTCCCAGACCTGTCTTCTCGGCCAGGACGTGCGCCTCGGCGAGCTGCTCAACCATGTTCAAGATGAAGGTGTTTCCGAGCACCTTGAGAGTCAAAGCCTTGGCGTATGGCTGGTCCGACAGGTCGATGTCCGCGACGGACGTTACGCCCTGGAAGAACGGCTTTGCCCTCGCAACGCTTGCAGAAGGTCCAGCCAATACGCCGATGAGCTTTCCCGCCTCAGCCATGGCTGGAGCGCCGAATACAGGCGCAGCAACAAACTCGGCACCCTTTGCTAGCACGTCCTTTGCGATGGCTTCAGTTGTCTCGGGGTGGATGGTAGAGCTCTCGATGAAGAGCTTGCCTTTGACGTCGCCCTCGAGGAGCTTCTTGTAAGTCTCCTTGACGGCTCCGTCATCGGAGATACATGAGAAGATGACATCGGCTCTTGAAACGCCATCGGCGAGAGACTCGACCACCTCGGTTTTGCCAGCTGGAAGAGTCTTGCTGAAGTCAATGGCTCGCTGGTTTGAGCGGTTGAATAGGAGCAGGGGACCGTCAAAGTTGCCTTTCTCGACGATGTTCTTGGTTATGCCCTGCTTTCATCAGTTTCTTCCCCTCTCTCTAGTTGAATGAATTACTGAGACTCACCCTGCCCATATTTCCGAGGCCAATCCATAGAAGTGTAGGAGCCATGGTGACTATATAGGTAGTATCGTTGGTTGATGTAGACAGTGATTGTGAGAATTGGTCGGTGGTCTGGGATAAGAAATAACGTCAAGTACTCGGTTGACTATTCTGCTCTGTCAATGCGTGATTTATAAGAACTTGTTGGTTCGGGAATATGAAGAAAGCGGAGTAAAGATTATAAATGCTGCACCGTGAAGTTGAGTGGGTGTTTACGGCCAGTCAGTGAACCAACGTCACTATATTCAGAACCTCACTTTCAACAATGACTTAATATTGATGCGGGTCGACATTACAAGCTCTCCTTTTCTATATAAGAGGCATGTACTAGTCTCGCAGTGTTTACAATACAAATTTGTCATCATGAAGCTGAATATCTTGTCCGTGTCTGCCTCCATTTCCCATCATGCCTAACCCTGGACTCGGCACTTAAACTATGACGCCTACGGGCGGCTATGGATCGGACCGTCGTTGGATAGAGCTTCCCCATGTTCGCATTATTATAGGTACTTTCGACCAGCAACTGATGTCTTAAGAAAACCATGTATAAACTACTAAAAATTACCTATTAAACTTATTACTTTCTTAAATTAACCAATTACAGCTATTGCCCTCTTGATACCCACTCAAGAATACCGACGATATCCTCAGTCGCTAGCGACATCGGCGTCAAACCTGGGGCTTATCAGCTTATCTCCCCCAGAAAAAAGCTGCTCTACCTCCACTACCCGTGCATCAGGTCTAAGTCCTTCGCTTGCTATTGACTCACGACAACAGTCGCACTGCATCACTCTCCCACTGGAGATATTTCGGCAAGGCCATACGTTCAGCGATGCTCTGCAGCTAGCATTGATTTTCTCCCCCTACGGCCGCTCTTCAGTCTTTCAATCGCAGGTCATCCGGGGGAGGTTGTTGCTCGTCAAAACCCCTCTACCACTCTTAATTATCCCCCGCCAAGGTTAGCTACAGAACTCACGTCTGTGGCATCATGAGCTGGCCTCGAGTATGGGAACGGGTGCCGCGGTGCGGTAATTGTATCTCAAACACCCAGTCGCGCCTTGTAGGCTCTTCGCCCAGCGTCGCGAATTCCATCCGGTTTCGGTATCGCAACTATGCTTCGCAGGCCGGCAACGGAACTTCGCCGTCATCATGTCTCAGCACGGGCGCTACTCGTCGTCGCATGTCAGCGGCATCTGCAGCTCGAGCTAAGAAAAAAGTTATTGATAGAGTAAGTTAACTAAATAACCATACTGCATTATACATCTAACATATTCTTAGGACTTAATCCTCTCTGTTCTGGAAGTCTCAGCGACCAAGCGCGATGCCAAAGGCTACCTTCAAAAATATGTCGGCAATCCAAAATCTCTGGCCGAGGCGCCATTATTCGTCCAGGGCGATCCCCAGCATGGAACGGTGTTCGACACCTCGCGACCTCCTCACCTTGCTATCATGAAGCTTCGTGCTCCCCAGGAGATTGATACCGGAACCCTCGACGGGATAGCGAATACACTATCTCAACTGCGTAAACTTGGTCTTCTAAGCGTAGTTGTTGTCGATTGTGGTCCTGATGAGCACCGCACGACCTTCGAGAACCAAGCCTTTCGCCTTTGCGAGGCCATCGACAGCTTTGGGAACCACGGAGCCCGCCTGGTTAATAATGCGTTTGTGTGCTCGGAGCCCCAGCTAGAAGGGGACACGCCATCTGCGTTGTCATCAACCAATATTCAGGTGGGAGCTCCTGGCTTCATTGATCGCATTCTCCATCACCGCATGATGCCAGTTATACCTTCGATCATCACCCGCGATGAACTCTTATCCCCTCAGCCAGTTGACTCAAACGAAATCGTGCTGGCTCTTACCAGGTACTTTGCAGGCTTGCAATTCAACACTCCTAACAACCCTGCCGAGGCCAATGATACAGAACCCAACCCTATTGCTCTGGTCGAGAGAATCATTATTCTCGATCCACTTGGGGCAACTCCAATGACAGGCCGACCTGGTGCCGCCCATCGGTTCATTAACTTGGAACAAGAATATGGTCCAATTCTAAAAGAGCTTATGGGCCCAGATGGATCCCCTCTGGCGGAAGATAAAGGGCATCGCGCCTCAATAACCGCACATGCTGCCAATCTGGCTCTTGCTAAAGATACACTTGCGATGCTTCCGCACACATCGTCGGCTCTCATCACTACGCCTGATGCTGCGGCCAATATAGTCAAAAGCACGAGGCCCAGCGAACTCGACGACACCGATTCTCCTTTTGAAATTGGCGGTATGGTCACAACTCGACGGAAGAAGAACCCGTTACTACACAATCTTCTCACAGACAAGCCTGTCTTCTCTTCATCGCTACCAATGGCCCGCGCTCCAACCAACTCGGGCAAGCAACATACTGCAGGGGTATCTGTAGGCTCAACACTTCTTAAAAGGGGTATGCCTCTTCGAGTGTTCCCAAATCCCCGCGAGAGCCCGTGGCGCCCGCCTCGGCCTGGTGGCCCCAGGCTACGCTTGACCGACAAGTGCATCGATCTTCCTCGACTGGTTCACTTGATTGAAGATTCTTTTGGCAGGAAACTGGATGTTGAGGACTATCTTAACAGAGTGAACGAGAATCTCGCCGGCGTCATTATTGCTGGGGAGTATGAAGGTGGCGCTATTTTGACATGGGAAAAGCCTGAGGGTTTGGACGACCAGACTGCATATGAGCAAGACCGTTACGTGCCGTATCTGGACAAGTTTGCTGTATTGAGGAAGAGTCAAGGCAGCGGCGGCTGTGCCGACGTTGTGTTCAACGCCATGGTGCGAGGTTGCTTCCCTGATGGTGTATCATGGCGAAGCCGAAAGGACAACCCCGTCAATAAGTGGTACTTTGAGCGATCTATGGGAACCATGAAGCTGTCGGACAGCAACTGGACCATGTTTTGGACGACGCCCAACTTGGACGGCTTAAGTCAAAAACTTGAGGATTACGAGTCGGTATGCCGGGGAGTAGAGCCGTCATGGGCGGACAACAAGCACATTTTGGACTGAGAAAGGAGAGGTATAGACAAAATTCAAGGGGCTCAAAGATATACAGGCGGAGTGGTTTTAGGATAGTCATTAACGGAGCGATGCGTACGGAGTTTAAAAGCCTATGATGGCAGACTTGCTAAGACCTGGTCAGCACCGACAATTGATTTGTACATATTACGACAAATGCCTCGTGTTGCACGTGAAAGGGAGTCGTCATCAGAGTGGCTTGCTTGTCTTGCTGTTTTTATTGAAGGCTGATACATACGACCCTTGTGGCTGGAGCTGCCCGCAGCAGCAAAAGAGCTAGGGCCACCTGGCCTGCCCTGGCTACCGGCGGATCTGCGCCTAATAGTGGCGGACCCGTTCTAAGTGAAGGAGGGGGAGCAAGCCCCTGGAAAAGGGAAAAACCCAAGGCTCCAGGCTGCAGGTGCTGTGGAGATTTCGCTTCTGACAGCCAGCGTTCTCTCCCGTCTAGTATTCTATCTACCTCGACCTACTTGACGCCAAAGCCAAATTCAATTTCCTGCCCCTAAACCTCTCGTTCAACGACTTTATACCAGCGAACCTTTTCATCACTCCAAACCCCGATTAATCCGTCAAGATGGACTTCGGAAACATTGGCAAGAACCTCACGTATGTGCTCCCCTGGCGTCGTCGAGATTAGTAGTAGAGCTGCGCTATCTGGTCCCTTCGAAGCTCTCTATCCAGTCGTCATCTAGTCCAGCGCTCACCACTCAAAACAGCAACTTCGGGGCCTCAATCACCCCCTTTGCGTCGCGAACCTTCCAGTATACCAAGGAGCAGTTTGGACAGACTGAGGACAAGGTGGGTTGAGCCATCCGCACTCTATCGCGCAGTCGCTAAACTGACATGTGGCCTACAGACCCAGCTCCCTCCCGACTACATCGACCTCGAGAAGCGCGTCGATGCTCTCAAGCAGGCTCACCAGAAGATGCTTGCTGTGACGTGAGTCTACCGGATACATCCCTTTGCCCTGACTTGGTTGGCGCGGGATAATCTGACATGGCATTTTATAGCTCGCAATACTCCAACGAGGCCTACGACTACCCCCCCAACATTAAGGAGACTTTCCAGGACCTCGGCCGCACTGTCAGCGAAAAGGTCCATCTCCTGTCCTCTGCTACCTCTCCTGCCGAAGCCCAGGCTGCCCTCGTCGCTCCTCCTGCTGCCAAGCCCCAGCCCAAGACCTTCAGCCATGCCGTCGCTCGCGCCAGTCTGGCTAGCAGCCAGCTGCTTCACCAGCACCACACCGGCGCTGGTGAGGACCCCCTTGCGACCGCCCTGGAGAAGTATGCGCTCGCCAGCGAGCGTGTTGGCGAGGCCCGTCTTGCCCAGGACGCCCAGATCCAGAGCCGCTTCCTTGCTGGCTGGAACACTACCCTCAACACCAACCTGACCTTCGCTACCCGCGCCCGCAAGAATGTTGAGAACTCCCGTCTTTCTCTGGACGCTGTCAAGGCCCATGCCAAGGGAACCACTTTCCGTATCGGCGGACACGCGCAAGGCGACCAGTCGCACGAGGAAGAACTGAGCCCTGAGGCTCAGGAGGAGATTGAGAAGGCTGAGGACGAATTCGTCACTCAGACCGAGGAGGCCGTTGGTGTCATGAAGAACGTGAGTTGGCGCCCAGGTTGAGAAGTATCAAACGCAATCATACTAATCGAGCTAGGTCCTCGACACACCTGAGCCCCTGCGCAACCTTGCTGAGCTTGTTGCTGCTCAGATTGAGTATCACAAGAAGGCATACGAGATCCTTACTGAGCTCGCTCCCGTCATTGAGGGCCTCCAGTCTGAGCAAGAAGTTAGTCGCGCCTCTGCTTTTTAAGTAAACATGCTTTGAAGGGGGGCTGACATTTTGCACTTTAGGCCGCTTACCGAAAGAGCCGAGAGGAGTCTTCCTAAGTTAGCGACAACTGGTTCATGATTTAGAGTCGCCCAAAGTTGCTGCATGGATGTGCTGGCTCAGCTTCAACAAAGTCCGTGTCCTTTAGCGAAGGCAACATGTATTGTGTGTTTCCTTTTTTTTTAGTTTTCCTGTGTCAAGATCACGTATATGTCTGGAAGGGATAAGGGTATCGTCTTGACAAAGGTATTGAGATATCAATCAACTCAAGATTTGAGGGTTTCTTTTCTTTATACGTCTAAAGCTTGAAGAGTTGAGCGGCTAAGTCCAAAGAGAAGATAATTCCAGTGATGTGTAAGCTAAGGACTGGTTGTTGACCAACCTTTTCGTTCCTGTGTATCTATGGTGAGAATAGATATCTATCATTTACGTTTCCATACGTCGATTTATGTGAAAGACCTATCGGCTTTACAAACCCTTGATTTTATTCTGAATAGGTGGTTTGGTATTGAGCTTGAAAGGTCACGTGAATATGCACGTGCGGATCAGATCGGCAATGCTAGGCCAAGAGTCCAATGAGGTCAATTCAATTTCCTCTGACCATTCCATCAACCTCGAAGCAACGACGAAAGCCATTGCCAATTGACCTCGCCCAGCATGAGGCCGACAGCTCGTGTGTTTGCGCGCTACCTCGAGGCCGGTACTCCCACCGGCCTCACCGGTCTCTGGACTCATGCCACGCCCCGATCGACCCTCCTCTATCTCTACGGCACCACCCTCAGCAAGCTCCAGAACATCCCCGAGACCTCCATGTACCGCCAATCCGTCGAGGCCGTCACCAAGCACCGCATGTCCCTCGTCGAGAAGACTGTCCCCCCCGGCTACGACGAGTGGGCCGCAAAGGCCAAGGAGCTCGTGAGCAAGAACCAGTCGCAGTTCCGCGTGGCCAGCGGCCGCGTCGACGGTAGCGAGGCCCACACCGTCAAGCTCGGCGACAAGATCTTTGTCGTCGGCCGAAAGCACGACGAGGGCGATATCCGGCTCGAGGAGTGGAACGGTGAGGAGGATGAGGGTCCTGAGTACGAGGGTGTCCGGACACTCAAGGAGCGGGCGGACCAGGTCACCTGGGCGGAGCGCAAGCCGCTTGAGGACCACGAGAAGATTGAGTGGGAGGATGAGCCTCAGATGACTGCGGACCAGTGCGTTTTAAACCCCCATACATGGCCGTTGGTAGGACGGTTGGACTAATTCGCGCGGCAGAGTCTCGGAGCTCGAGACAAAGATTGGAGCCGGCCTCATCGAGGAGGTTATCCAGGTCGCCGAGGGCGAGCTCAAGCTGGTTGAGACCATGGAGCAGACCAAGGTGTAAGTCGAGATGCGCTGCGTCTTTGGGTTTGGAGTTGTGCTAACAGTAGGCTACAGCTGGGAGGATCTCGAGGAGAAGCCAGTCCCTGGTCAGTGGACATACTTTCCCCGAACTTGAGCAGAGCAGCCAAAGATGAAGAAATTGTAAAAGTAGAG